>APFE030727664.1:30209-66935 GCA_000404065.3 Pinus taeda | reverse complement strand
ACTTTTGGTTGTGAAGCCTTTGTCCACATTAATAAAGAAAATAGAACAAAGCTTGAGGAAAAATCAAAGAAATGTATGTTTATTGGATATGGTGTTAATGATTTTGGTTGTCACTTTTATGTTTATGAAAAACACATAATCATTAGGAGTAGAGATGTCATATTCAATGAAAATGCTTTGTATAAGGATCAAATGCAGGAAAAGAAACAGGAAAAATAAAATAGAGAATACACAATGCTTTATGGGATCTTAGAAAAAGTGAAGGTGTCTGAAAATCATAATGATCAACATCTAGAACAAAAACAGCAACAAGAAGAAGAAGAAGAAGAAGAAGAAGAAGAACCTTAAACACAAGAAATTTGTGTTAGAAGACCTACCAAGATAAGTAGACCCCCTGAACGATATTCTCCTTCATTATATTATGTATTATTGACTGATTCTGGTGAGCCAAAATGTTATGAAGAAGCAATGCAGTTAGAAACCAGGAAGAAGTTGGAGCAAGCCATGAAAGAAGAGATGGACTCCTCAGTACATAACTAGACTTCGGACTTAGTCAGGTTACCTGCAAGTAAAACAACATTGCAAAATAAATTTATTTACAGGTTGAAGGAAGAATATGGAGGTAGAAAAAGGTATAAATATATACTTGTGGTGAATGGATTTGCACAGAAAAAGGTTATAGACTTTGATGAGATATTTTCTCTTATTGTTAAAATGACTTCAAGAAAAAATATTTGAATTCTAATAGCAGGTGAAGATTTGCATGTTGAGAAGTTAGATGTAAAGAGAACCTTTCTCCATGGGGATTTGGGGGAAGAGATATATATGCAACAACCACAAGGAGATGAGGTCAAAGGGAAGGAGAAATTAGTGTGCAGGTTGAAGAAGAGCATTTATTGATTAAAATAGGCTCCAAGGCAGTAGTATCTAAAATTTGGCAGGTTCATGTCTGAACAAGGTTATACCAGATGTCACTTTGATCATTGTGTTTATATAAAAAGGCAAAATGTTGGAAGCTATATTATGTTGTTATTGTATGTAGATGGCATGCTTGTTGTAGGTTCTAACATGCAAGAAATAAATGTTCTCAAAATAAAATTGGCAAACTCGTTTGCAATGAAGGATTTGGGTGATACAAAACAAATCCTTGGTATGAGAATAAATAGAGATAGCAAGAATCGAAAATTAACATTGTGTTAGAGTGAGTACATACAAAAGGTGTTGAAAAGATTTATTATGTAGAATGCAAAACCAGTTAGTATACCTTTGGCTAACCATTTAAAACTAAGTAAGGAGAGGTGTCCCAAGACTCAGGAATAAATGGCTTATATGTCTAAAGTTCCATATGCATTAGTAGTTGGAAGCTTAATGTATGCAATGGTTTGCACAATGCCTGATATTGCACATGTAGTGGGAGTTGTAAGCAGGTACATGAAAAATCCAGGAAAAGAACAATGGATGGTGGTGAAGTGGATTCTCAGGTACTTGATAGGTACCACAAATCATGCATTATTCTTTGGTGGTTCAAACATTGCTCTATAGGGATATGTTGATGCATATATGGAAGGTGATAGAGATAACAAGAGGAGCACCATAGGGTATGTGTTTACTGTAGGTGGAATAATTGTGAGTTGGGTTTCAAAATTGCAAAGTGTTGTTGCATTCTCAATGATGGAAGCATAGTATGTTGCTGCCACAGAGGCTAGTAAAGAAATGATTTGGTTACAAAGGTTTCTGGATGAATTGGGTAAGAAGCAGGATTTGTCCAGGTTATACAATGACAGCCAAAGTGCCATACATCTTTCAAATAAGTCTACATTTCATTCCAAGACTAAACATATACAACTCAAATACCATTTCATACGATCAGTGTTGGAAGATGGACAGTTGATGCTGGAAAAGATACACACTAGCAAGAATTAACAAAAGTTGTAACCAAGGAGAAACTGAGATTTTACTCAGTTTCAATTGGTCTTCAAGTATGATGATGAAGATTAGAAACAACTAGGTCCAAAGTGGAGTCATTGTCTAGCAAACGAAACAATGATGGCATTTCTCTAATCAGTCTACAAGTGGGAGATTATTGGGTGTGGAGCTTTATTATCTTCTTTATTAAAAGGTATCGCCGCATTGGACCCCATTTTGTAATGTGGTGGAAACACCACTTGTTTAGGTGTGCCACTAGGGGGGTCTGGGGGGGTGACAATGATTCTTTAGACCCCCCTGGCAGGGAATCGGGGGAAACACCCCCAAAGCTAAAATTAGATGTACATTTTCCTTGTGAAATGTTGTAATTTCGTAGTTAATCTAGGTTATTCATTAGGTGGAAATCTGGTGGTAGAAGTTATGTTTAATTTAGGGTTTTTTGCCATAGAAGGCAACCCCTCACTATATATGTTGGAATTGTATTGCGACTATGTATATCTGTATTATGAACATAAAGAAGAGAGGATATTGCATGAGACCAAAGAGGGAATTACATTATATTTGATGTAAGTTGTATCTCTTCATTTGCTAAATAATATAAATGGAAGGACTGGTTGTTTCTCCATGGACGTAACCCAAATTGGGTGAACCACGTATATTTGTGTCTCTCTTGTTTTATGTGTTTTTTGCATTTGTATTTCTGCAATATTTTATGTGTTCCATTACTCTGTAATACATAATTTTCTAACATCTCAAGCCTCAAGCCTCTAACATGAGCCCTTGAGTCGCTCAACTACACAGTCCCTCTACTTAGGCCTCCAGAACTGTGCACCGCGTAGTCTCATGGATCAAGCCTCCATCCTAAGCTCTTGAGTCCCTCAAATGTGAAATCATTTAACTATAGCCATCCTAAAATGTGCATTCATGGTATCAAGCCTCAATCCTAGACCTTGGCCTCTAGAACTATGCAATACTTGAGTCAGACACTCAACTAGTCACTAGTTCCAGCCGTGAGAAGTGATTGCATGAAGCATCTTAGCTGAGGGGTTTATAAAACTAATGTTGTCTTGTTATGAGTGGATTGCAGTCACAGGTATTATATTATGTGATGAATGGATGATGATGAAGGATATGGAGAAGGAGATCATGCTAGAAGACACCTAAGGGTCTGAGGAGATAAGATGATCATCAAGCGAGAAGATGAAGGAACACTAGATTACAACAAAAGACTAAATATCAGGACTGCATGAAGACTCCATATGATTCACAACCCTTTGGAGGGAAGATATGAATAAAAAATAATATCTCTCATGAAGACGAAGTGTTGGATACATATCTTATTGAAGACAAAGCAACAAGAGGAACAACTTGGCACTACCACCTTATCATGGAATCCATATTATCATTGTCACGTTGTGACCTATGCAAGTGTCAACACAATGTCATGTGTGTCCATGTGTCTTGCCACATCTCTTGTCGATCCAATGATGTAAATATCACAAGAAAAAGACAAAATTTAATGTAAAGTGGAAGTCCAAAATTCACCCATAAGATGTGAAAAGTCATGTCAAAAGTTGAAAGGTCACAAGAAGTCAAACAATCATGAGGGTAGTGAAAGACTCACAAGGAAGTTGATGGATCACCATTTGCTATATATATACCCTCATTGCTCATGTAAAGGAATTTTCACCTTGGCTTCTCCCCTACGACATCATAGAGACAGAGTTAGTACTTTTGGGGAGAAAGTAGTGGCTCCAATGCTCCACTATTAGAGCTAGTGATATTCACTGTATTCATGTATCTTGGGAATTTTACTTAATACTTGAAGTCTAATGGCCAACACATTTTCATGCATGGATTGTGGATATTTTTAAAACTGTTCAGTAAATGTTTATGATTCATTTTTTCCTTCACCTGTACTAATGTAGCTGAAATATTTCAATTATTTTAGCTCTTATCACCTTGAGAATGTTTTGTAATGGTTAATCATTGCATCTGTGTGGGATATTCCTCTTGATGTTAGATAAGTCTTTCATATTTTTCTATGTCTCTACTAGGGTGGTACTATTACCTCTCTCTTAGTGGCTCACTTTTATTTCCCACTGTATTAAGCGAACCTTTGTACACAAACAATGAAACATTTAGCAAGTCCAATCACTTGATTTTTAAAAGGCACATACATAGTTCTCCCTCTTGCTGACAGCTAAAGCCAAGGAAAATATGTAAGAATATATGATATCTGGGCTAATACTCTGGATGGGTCTGCTACTCCAAATGGTGTGAGGTTTCAATAGGTTCACACTAATTTTTGATGGTTATATTAGGTGGGTGACCTCCAAGGAGATCCACAAATGTGAAGTGCAAGAAGGAAATTTTAGAAATTGTATGTGTATTTGCAAAGGAGCTCCCTACAAGTTTCATGTCCCTACAAGTCCATTTAATTATACACCTAGTCAATGGAATTTAATTTGTGGGTGTCATCTCAACAAGGTGGATGCTTATATTTGAGAGGTATATGAAAAAACTAAAAGATATATGTTTTATGCGAAATCTAGGACTGTAGTCAAAATTATCTTCCCTAGGCATAGTGGACTAAACTAAAACAATAGAAATACAAAGGAACTATTATTTTCCTTCAAGTAAGTAGATAATGGGATGAATCCTACCTAGAATTTATTGTATGCTTCTCCCTTTCCTTGGTTTGAATGCTCCAATTGCTATTATTAGAACCTACATAGTCAGATAACACAAGAGAATGATCCATAAAATATATGTAGCATCATCTAATCACTTTATTCAATATATTAACATGGTATTAAAATATATGAAACCATAACATAATATATATGAAAAAGAATAACTTGTATTAATATAAATGGAGTGAGTTACAACCAAAAAAAGGCGTGCATCCTGTAGAAGAGCTCCTCCAAGTTGACTTGCCCTTTCCTTGTCACAAAGTGCACCTATAACCACCCTAATGCATGGAAATATATCTCTCGCATGAGCAGCATAAGGGTAGAATCAGTCTCCAAAATCCAACCACAACTAACTAGGTGCTTGTGGAATGAGGTATATATATAGGAAGGAGAGGTAGTTCATGAATTCTTATTCATTTATCGATCTAGGCTTGAGATCCAAAAGTGATGGGAGGATGATCTCAAGGGATAAGATGGTGATTTCGCCAAGGTAGGATATGATAGGATTCAAGACTTTTATTAGAGGTAAATGGTTATAATAGATCCTCGAATCTTCTGAAAGAAGAGGCTTCGAGATTCATTCTCTTTTCTTGAATTTATAGAACCAACGTAGGTGCATAGTAGAGCAATATGTAGGCAATCAACACATGTCACAATGAAGCAACCTAGTAGTAAATACTCTCTAGTAGGAGGATAGAGAGCGTTGGTCCTTAAAATGACCGAAATAAGGTTTTCTCAGGCAAAAACTTAGGGATTAGAATTATTCATGCTTAGGGCTTTGTTCAAGGATGATGAGATGGAGGTCAAAGGATGTTGATTGATGTAGTTGAAGGCCTATTGATCAGATGTGAAAAAATGGTCTATAACAATATGTCGAACAAAAGGAACATCCAAAGGGTTGCATGGCTAAAAGGCATGTATTTAATGAAGCATTTTTCTTTCTATGTGAATTCCTTAGTAAGGATTTTGAAGATGGGGCATGCCTTTGGGATGAAGAATTAACATCATGTATTATTGATGGAGAAAAACCACAATCTAATGGTGTTCCAGTATAAATTAGTAAGTAAATTCATGATCGTTATGGTTATTTTCCTTGCAATCATTAATTTACTTTGTAATTTATTTTTCAAATTAACAACATGATATTTGGAGTTTGAAATAAACATGTTGACATGTAATTGGTGTAGACAAAAGTGCTATACTTAACAAGTTCATTCTGTGCCACATGGACTTTATGAACAAATGGATTGATTTATATGATAAAAAGAGTGGGGACATGTTAGAACAAATGAGGCATTTTAAGAGATCAAAACCAAGGAATACTCCACTTTCCATTGATATACTTGGGGAATGGGGCAAATATTACACATTACAATGGGTTGCTGAAAAAATTCAAAATCAAATAGACAATGCAGGTATAGATTCAAACATAAATGAAGTTGAAATAAGCATGTGTAGAGGGTGTGAAATAAAGGTACAACTGGAATTTTAGAAAATGGTCTTTCCTTACAGTTATGACACTATTAACTATTTTAATATTCATGATTATATTTGTTTTCACTAAAATAAATGGTATTTAATAGGAGAGGAAAAATATTCCAATGTGAGCATATGGTCAATGTTATCATGTAGAAAGTGTATATGTAAAGAGAAGATCCTTTGATTGTGGCATGATGTTTTATTTAAAGCAATCTAGTCAATCAAGCTCAAAACATGAGATTATTATTAAATGAATCGACAATATGCTAGGAAAATCCAAGAAATTATTGAGTTGGATTATCGCTCTTTTAAATGTTTTATTTTTAAGTGTAGATGTTATGAAGCATTTGATAGGACACGAAGACCTAATACCCATAGTGGATTATTTTCTAGAGATTCCTCAAGGTTCCTAGCAGAGGATAAAGAGCTTTATGTTCTACAAATTCATTGTGAGTAGGTATTTCCTTAACTCAAACAAGAAACGGTAGTGATCATTAATCTATTAATTCATAGTTTATTGCAAATATATATCTGTGTGTGTGTGTGTGTGTGTGTGTGTGTGTTTAATAAACAATAAAATTGTTATAATATAGGTATAATATATGTATGTTTTTCATGTGCAGGTATTTTCTATGAAGATATTTTGGATCCGAAATGGGTATTTTTCATACATTATGATCCAATATTAAGGCATGTATTTGACAATGCAGGTAGTTAATACCGAGCATAACAACCATGGCCAAAAACATGAAACAGATGAACTAGATAACATAGAATAAATTAACATCCATGATGATGTTGAAGATGTTTATGTGTTGGTTTGATGGGCCCTGACCCAGGTTCAGAAGTGTTTTAGCCAAAAAGTCCTGCACTACCGGCCCTTTCGGAAAAAGCCTGTGGAGCGCAGACTGAAGTCTCACCTGAGGTAGTAAGGGAGGGTGCTGGAACCAGGTTTCCGCACCCTTGGGATGTCTAGATGTGTTCTGTATGGATCGCGAACTGATCTGCGCCCTCGCGCCACTCTGCACTACTGTTAGGCTTCCACGTACGTCCGCACTGCGACGCTTCTTAATTATTATTATTATTGATTGTATTAAATATTAGATCTGATTCTTAAGGTCTTTAAGAAAATATTTAACAGTAAGAACCAGTGCATGCAATCATACATAAGCATAAATTCAGAACATAAGCACAACCATATAGATCGTAATAGATGCATAAACCATAATATAGCCAGATCCGCAACATTTCAAAATCAACTTGTCTTTATTAATATCTTTGCTTCAATACAATCCACTTTTTACCCTACGCACACAGCTGCAGGGGTCTGCGCACATAGCTGCGGACTCTACCAGGCCTCCGCACACATAGCTATGGAGCCTCTATCTCCTACTACAACCCAAAACTCATAATTCCAGCCCAGAGCAAGTATTACCATAAAAAACCCATAATACATTAGATTCTTTCCGAAGAGATACCTTCTACCTTTAGAGCCTTGCTCTATTTATACATTCCCATGGTTCATGGACCATGGGTAGGATGACTCACTTTCTATTATTTTAAATTATTTTTTAGGCAAACAACCCTTTGACTCGACCTATTATAGTTCGCATTTCGCACGCTTTTCATAACTTTTACAATATCATTATCCTAAATTACGGGCTTTAAGCCCCAAAATCGTTACGTGGGACCTCTATTACCTAATAGGCCCCCAACACAATCATCGTGACTCGTCCTGACTCACTCGTCGGTGCGGCCATACGCGCTGACAAGGCTTCATGGTCCACCACCCCTGTGAGTGAGACACTACGTTATGTTGCTCCCTCTTTGTCTCCTGCAACTCTTCTTCAAGCTTCTGTTCCATTGTCTCTACTAATTCGTGCAATCGATGATGATAATTTTGCTATGCTCGGTTAACATAGAGCACCCCCTCATAGGATTTTAGCTCAAGTTGGGGTGCCGCATGCGGTAACTCTTCGTCCCATAGAAACAAATCTCCAATTTCTAGTCTACTATACGCACTGTCTGTTGCAGCTTCGGTTGCATTTTTCCAAGAAAGATGCCGCTATCCGTGAGATCCAAATCTTCAAGGTTCATCAGAGATGAAACTTTAACTGCAATTCCATCATTTGTCTCCACATTCAAAGTCTTTCCCTTGTCTTTTATGGTTTGCCGGCCAGCCCATGGGTTAGGCAGCGACATCTGGACCAGTTCTTCTTCATGTCTAAGAATTTCTAGTACATCCCCTATCGTCAGTGTTGAACTATGCATGGTGTCTACATGACACCACACTATCCAGAAGGTCCTGCATCTCCATTGGCCATATTACAACCCCCGGGCTTACTCCTTTAGCGTCAATGATCAACAGTTCCATACTGGTGGAAAGGCACAATAACTTACTTCTCTCGAAATCACAAATCATTCGGTGGATGCCCCCTGTGATTTATAAGCGTTTTCAAATTCAAATTCAGTCGTTCCCCCCTTTTCTGGTGTCGTAACGTTAAGCCTGTGGTAGATTCTTCTTGATCTAGCTCGTACTTCATCTCTTAATTATTCGCCACATGCTCCTTTTCGCCATAACTCAGACATCTTGTCATGAACAATGACAACAACGGTCACCTCTCTTCTTGTCCGTGCAGTAGCATAGCCACTTCTGCGTAACCGCGACCCTTGTGACATACCAATTCTACGTGCACCCTTGCTTTTGCACAGCTCCCCCACAGACTGCTTTATTGTCCCACACTCTCTTTCAACTGTCTTGAGCGGTGAGATTGTACCTCGGTCGGTTAGTCAGGCAATTGTTCCACCCATGTAGAGCTTCAGGTGACTGCCATTTACTCTTCCTAGGAAGGGCTCTCCATTAAGCTTGCTAAGCTGCACTGCGCCTCCATCTGTGACTTCCTTGACTACATTTGGTCCCAAGCAATGCATCCAGAGTTTTCCAGGGAATTTCTCGAACTTACTATCATACAACAATACTAAATTGTTTTCTTTGAATGTGCACAACTTGATATGGCAATCATGCCAAGCCTTTTTGTGCTACTTCTATACCTGTTGATAGAATCCTGCCAAAAACCATTCTTCCTCTAGTTCTTCTAGCTGCACGAGTCTCTCTTCCAATGCTCGATGGTCTGCCATGCTTATCATCACTGCTATCCGCAAACTAGGTACAATGTATTCCATTGACATGATAGCTACGATGTTGTAGACTAACTGGAAGGGTGTCTGACCTGTCAGTTTCTTGCAAGTGGTTCGGTATACCCATAGCACATCAGGTATGCACAAATCCCAGTCATTTTTTTGCACGTTACATACCTTAGTCAACACAGTATCTAAAATCTTATTGAACGCTTCGACGGTCCCATTTGCTTGCAGATGATACGACGCACTTTACTAATAGTATACCTGGAATTCCTCGATGAGTGCACTGATAGTTTCAATTAGGAAGTGCGTTCCGTTGTTTCTCATTAGAATTTTTAGGCACCCAAACCATGTCAACACATTCTCAAACAAAAATTTCATAGCTGTAGCGGCCGTGCAGTCCCCAACCAGTAGTGCTTCCACCCATCGGGTCAATTATTCTATTGCGGTGATGATATAGCACGCACTCATCTTTCCTTGAGGTGTGATAGGCCCCACAAAGTTGATCGCCCATTTTTTGAACGGTTATAGTGTCATCTATGGATTGAGTGGCATTTCATCCCTCCACGATGGTTTCTCGGTCCTTTGAAAAATGTCGAAGGCCCAACAATACGCTTTTGAGTCTTGATGTAAGGTTGGCCACCATAGTCCCACACGAAGGATCTTTTGTGTTGTCGCCCTTCCTGCATAATTTCCTCCCGCAACCCCACCATGTGCTTTTGTGAGGATCTATCCTCATTCAAATTCAGGTACATATCTTCTTAATATTTCATCGTTTCCCATTTTGTAGAGGTGCCCCGCAATAACAGTAAAATCCATTGCGCGTATCACCAGTTCCTTCTTCTACTGAACGGAATACCCTTGCAGTGCGGTCCTTGTGGTTAAGAAGTAGATGATATCCTCAAATTGGCCATCCGTGATGCGTACTGCATAAAGTTTTGCATCAGGTAGTCCTTCCTCTAAGTTTGTGGGTTCTTCACCATTCTCAGTTCGGGACAGGTGATCTGGGCCTGTGTTTAAGCGTCTCGACTTCACAATGACTTCAAAATCATACTCTTGAAATAGTAGAAATCATCTAGAAATGTGCCCCCACAGCATAGGCTTATTCACTAAGTATTTCAACGTGGAATGATTAGTATACATCTTAAAGTGTCCACCGAGTAGATGATGGTGGTATTTCTGGAGCGAGTATACCATCGCCAACCCTCACGCTCAGTAGTGGAGTAGTTATTTTTAGCTTTGTACAATCGTTGACTTGCAAACGTGATTGGGTGATCAATTCCTTCCACTTCTTCCTGCTTGATTACAGCGCCCAGTGTGATACACGACGCATCAACATGGACGTGAAATTCAATGTCCGATTTTGGGGAAACCAAAATGGGGGTAGATGCCATTTTTTCCTTGAGAATCTCTAGACTTTTCTTAACTCATAATTCCAATAATATGTAGCATCTTTCTTCAACAACTATTCTATTGGTGCCATGATTTATGCATAGCCCTTAATAAACTTACGATAGTAGCCAGTGTGTCCCAATGTGGTGCAGAGTTGTTTGACACTGCATGGCACTTGCAGATTGAGTATGAAAGCAATCTTCACCGGGTCCACCCTCAAGCCTTGTCTGCAGACCACATGGCCAAGCAAGTTTCTGAAGGGGACAAGGAAAGTACACTTCTTTAGATTTAGTGCAATCTGATGCCGTCAGCAAGTATCCAGCATCAACTATAAGCTCACGATATGTTTCTTGACTAGCCCGAATATAGTCCAATAATCAAAATAAACTTCCAAAAACTTATGGATGAATTTCTTGAACGCGGCCACTACTATGCATGAAAATATCGTCGGGGCCTTCTTTAACCAAAAGGGCATAACCGTGTACTGAAAACATCCCCATTTAGTCGTGAAGGTGGTCCTTCTTCTATCTTCCAGCATGATCTTGATCTGATGGTACCCTAAAAACCCATCCGTAAATGAGTATGCTTCCTATCTAGCAACATTATCCAGAACTTCATCCATAAACAGTGTTGGGAACGGGTCATGAACACAGGTGTCATTCAGTTTCTGGAGGTCCATGTAGATTTGAATTTCACCCTTCTATTTCTTCTCTTGTACTATCATAGGAATTACCCAATCAGATTCTTCCACAGGTTCAATAATCCCTGCTGCCAGCATTTTGTCCAATTCTTCGCAGACCTTCTCCTTGTACTTTGGATTCAGACAGCAAGGTCGCTGCTTAACTGGCTTTGCATCCACTTTCAAAGTTATTTTCATCATCCCTAGATCACCAAGGATCCCTTTTAACTTGGTTATTTTGGTAAGGAATAAGTCTTGATATTCGCGAAGTAACTCAATGACCTTATTCATTGTGCATTGTCCCAATAATCTCCAAGCGTTGCATACTTCGACTCCTCCTCCATGCCAATGTTCACTTGTTTTGTTTTCAATGGTGTGGTGATGTCAGGATCCTCGATCGCTGGTTCGTGCACCTCTCAACTCCCTTCTATTTCCAGAATATTGATGTTTCTGGGGTCATCCTCATCATTTTCTATCTGCACGTTGTAACATTCTAGGGCCTGGCTCAACTGACACAACCACTCTGGCTGCGCTATTTCTTCCAGTTCCAGCGGTATTTTTAAAATGGTAACTTTCACAACTTGCAGCGCATCATCCACAATATCCATCCATTGGTCCTCAAATAAGAACATTAATAAGAATCCTTCGTGCAAGATATCTCATTCGCCTGTACCATGTCAAAGTTCTATCTCAGTATACTAGCTCCTTGGGATGACATCCAGGGTATGATAAAATAAGTGTACCCACTCCGTCTGGGGTTCATCTCCATATGCTTTGGCCCATTTTGTGAGGTGCACGCATGGGTCATCGCATCCATCATATTTTTCGGTTAATCGTAGTTCCGACTTCCCAAACCTTATCTGCATCATTATCCTACAGTTGTGCCAGTCTTCAAAGGTTCCTTCATGTGTTCCCCACCAATGCATAGGCATCACGCGCAGCGCCCATTTTAATGCATCAAACCTCTGGTGCTCCAGTACAGTGTTCTCAAACTTATTCAAGAATTCATCCACCATTGTCAGCCCATCATATGTTGGTAGGTCTTGATCCTGAGCCGCTACATAACACAACGACCTAGTCATCATGTGGCAGTATAATGTTGTTACTCCATTCAACCAATTATGCCATCATTTGTCTTCCTCATTTGAATCTGCAATGCAGGACTCTGCATGCTCCCACGATATTCTTCCTTCTGCAGTTAGATTTACCCAATCCTGATCTCCGCAGTGATCTTGTAGATACAATCCAGTTCATCATTAATTCCTTCATCGTGCATGGGTTCAGTGTAGCGTGCTCCTTCAATCAGGTCTAGTGGAATGACTACGCGGAGTGACTTCTTTTCAAATATCATCTTCCACTTATTTAAATTAATGATCCCATTCATATCTGTGTCCCAGTCTATCCATAACAAGGTGGGGTAAGGGCTACTATAATCCACAATTTCTATTACCTCAAAGTTCGTTTGTGTGCTCACGCCTTCTATATCTACTGTGATTCCTTGCAGTCTCCCCATGGGCAAGACCTTTTGTTGGTTCGCCATCCTTAATTAAATAGGAGACCATTGTAATGTGGGCCTGCCCATGCGTTCCCACATCTGTTTAGGTAGCACGTTTTCATCTGAGCCTAAGTCCAGAATGATTTGATCCATCTCATAGTTGCCAATCTACGTCGTTAATCACATTTCCTTTCCAGTGCGCAAAGCATGTTTCCCCAATTTTCAAAGCACGCAAGGTTCACTTCGCCCTACACACTTAGTTATCATCTCTTGTAATCATTTAACTGCCTTATTTTCGCGAAAAAATTTCATGCATGTCTCTAAAAAGGTAGTTAGCATTGAGGGATCCATTTCAAGGTCGGGTTGATCCTTACTACCTGGGGTAGAGATCTTTGTGAAGCTCTTCCTAGCTTCCATACATTTCTCCTTGCGAAACCCTGTGTCTTCCTTGGTTAGTTTCCCCTTATCCTCCCTTGTGGCTGCACCACTTCTAAGCATCATGTTCACGTTGGGGTCTTCCTCGCACGGCTCAGACCTCATCATTTGGATGTTCTACATCAGCTTAGGTTGAGCGGCCCTTTTCTCACATATCTGCACTATCAGCATGGGGAAATCTATCATTTCATGATCGAACTGCTCATAGTAGGGGCACAATATTCTGGTTGAGTTGGTACAATCATAAGCATAGTGCCCTGGTCCTCCACAATTATAATAGATTAACTATAAATGGCCCCTTCCTGGCCCCATTCCTCCCCATCCTCGTTCTTACCCCTAAAAACCACCGTGCGCTATCGCTGCAGCTGGATCATGACCTCGCACCTTAGTCTGCACCCTATAGGCAGGTGTTCGATCCATTAACAATTCATAACTATGGTAGTCTCATTCATCGTGGCCCACCGATCTACAAAAATTGCAAAATAGATGTTGGGGGGTCTGGGTAAAATTTTGTAGTAGGTGACAGTTGTCCGTGGTGTGCTTTCCTCCCACCTGACAGATCGCGCACCAGAGTGAGGGCGCCATGCTTGGCCCCAACTGTGCCTCTGGTCGCAATGGCATTCATCCCCCCCCCCCCCAACCAAATAGTTCGCAAATACCAGACAATGATCCTTATTATGGACCTGGCTTCTACATTTTATGCACCACACTTCTTCGCACACTTCTGGCTAGGGTGCCTTCTCCTATTTCAAACTCTGCATCTCCAAGCATAGGTTTTGTAGTTGCACATGCATCTGCTGAACTCACAACTGAGGATCCTGTATTGGAGTCTCATGAAACCTCATTGCTATCTCTAATGCTTCGGCCTGGGTCGAGATCTTCTGCTATGACATCGTCATCCTCAGATGTGGTGTTAAAGATGCCATAAACCATGTGTAGTGCTATGCATCCGTTAATGTCATGTTAGCCTCTTGGATCATACTCTTCAGTCTCTAATCCATGTCCCAAGGGGTTTCATCGGGTAGCATCATGCTCTCCTTGAACCCTATGATTGATTGCATCTCTAATTTCGGCTGGCTAAACTCTTTGTTCAATGCATCCTAGATCTCTGCTATTCTGACATTTGGGTGATTGCTAGAGTTCTTGATATACCAAGTCAGTGCGTGATCCTATAGCGCACTTACCAAGGTAACCCTTTTAATGTTATCGTTTGTTACTTCGTACGCTTCCCATGCTGCCCTTACTACGAACCAAAATTGTTTTGGATATTCGCTTCCTACTCCTTTGAATACAGGCAACTTGATTGCGCTTGCCATGTTAAACTTCTGGTTCGGTAGAGGGTGTGCTAAGGCCAACCATGAACTCATACAACTTGTGATCCAATCAATATTCAACCCCTTTCTTCATAGGTTCCCCTATTCTGACATTAGACGTCCCTTGGGCAGATCCTGGTCCTAGTAATGGAACCATTTGTTGGCTTGATGAGCCCTGACCCAGGATCTCGGCCCTTTCGGTAACAGTCCATGGAGCACAGACTGAAGTCTCACCTGAAGTAGTAGGGGAGGGTGTCGGAACCAGGTTTTCGCACCATTGGGATGTATAGATGTGTTCTAGAGGGATCGTGAACCGATCTGCACCCTCATGCTACTCTGCACTATTGTCAGGCTTCCACATATGTCCGCACCATGGCCCTTCTTAATTATTATTATTACTGTTTGTATTATAGATCAGATTTGATTCTTAATGTCTTTAAGCAACATTTAATAATAATAACCAGTGCATGTAATCATACATAAGCATAAATGTAGAACATAAGCACAACCATATAGATCATAATTAATGCATAAACCATAATATAGCTAGATCCGCAATATTTCAGAACCAACTTGTCTTTATTAATATCTTTTCTTAAGTACAATCCACTTTTTACCCTACACACACAGCTGTAGGGGTCTGCGCACACAACTGCAGACTCTACTAGGCCTCGACGCACATAGTTGCGGAGCCTCTATCTCCTACTACGACCCAAAACTCAAACTTCCAGACCCAGAGCAAGTATTACCATCAAAAATCCATAATACATAAGATTTCTTCGAAAGAGATACCTTATACCTTTAGAGCCTTGCTCTATTTATACATTCCCATGGTCCACAGACCATGGGCAGGCCAACTCACTTTCTATTATTTTACATTATTTTTCGGGCGGACAACCCTTTGACTCGACCTATTACAGTTCATGCTTCGCATGCTTCACAAAACTTTTACAATATCATTATCCTAAATTACGAGCTTTAAGCCCCAAAACCGTTATGTGGGGCCTCCGCTACCCAACATTATGTCCAGGCACAAGAAGAGAACAATCTAGATTTAGATGGTGTTAAATACGACAACGATATGGATGGTATAGAAAATGATGATATAAATACATCTAGTAACAATATAGATGGTCTATAATCAAATTTCAAGGATGGTGAAGATGATGCATGTGAAGATGAGGATGATCATAATATTAAATACTTGAAAGAACATATGAACATTGACAATGGTACATTGGATGAGATTTTTGGAAACAATAATATTAATGAGTAAGACTTTCAAATTTTCAAAATTATTTTTAATCCATGTTTAAAAAATTATGATTTTTATGGCCCAAACTTTGAAATGCTTTAGTATTATTTGTGTCGATACAAATTACCTATTGCAATACCATTGAATTTTTCATCTTTTGGTATGAATTGTTACAATATAAAAATAGGATTACTTGGATAAGAGTTAGCATGGTTAGTGGGCATTTATTGGTTGATAATAGTCTAGAGGTGTTGTCAACTTGTTGGTTAGACTTATATTGAACTATGATTGAATATTCTATTGAATAACAAAACATTAAGTATACAATAGTTAAAAAATAAAATTACATATATCACATAACTAAAACAATGTAAATCTAAACCATCAGGTTAAATGTATGCTAAGTTTGTTCATTAATTTATATTATAAAACAAATTGAAATATTTCGTTAAGCCTAGGAAAATTTATTTTCTATGTGTAAAACTAGAAAAATTTAATTGTAATAATGTTCTTTATGAGTAAAAAAATAATCTCCAAGTCGAATCATTCAATTTGGCCTTGTAATGAACATTAGGCATGCATTTCTATCAAGCATGCATTGAAACTATAGATCCACGTAAACTTCATTGTCAAACAAGAAATAATAACTAGTCCTATTTGTCTACATTCTCCTTACCTATTTATCTTCAAACCCTAACTAGGTCACTTAACCTAATCTTAAACTTAAAACCCTAAAAATATGTAAAATATGGAAAAACCCTAAAATAGACCAGGTAAAACCTAGTTCTTATATCTCTTTATCTGTCCCTTGGAGACATTTAAACCTAATTACTAATAAAATAAGGTCATCAATCCTTATATGGTTTTAACCAGGAAACTACAGGTTTCAACTATTTAAATTCAAGTTTGATTTTTCTTTGTCCATCCCCTTGTTCCCAAACATTCCTGGTGTGCATTTATTTGAGGCACACAAACCTTGCCTTTTACCCTATGAAATCCATGCAATTTGTAGTATTTTTGAAAAATAGAAATATATATGTGAAAAATTAAAAATATTTAATTGTATTAATGCTACCTATGAGTAAAAAAATACTATCGAAGTTGAATAATTCAATTTGGCCTTGAAATGAAGGTTGGGCATGCATTTTTGTGAAGCAAAACAAATTTCTTTGCTTCATTAAATTTCATGCTCATGATTCATTTCTTAGCCAATCCTATTGATTCAAATTGTATACTATTTAATTACTAATTATACACACTAATTTTCTTCCAGTAAGTTTTTGTTGTTCACAAATTGTTGACACTTTTGGGGTGACACTGTGAACTATGACTGTTGCAACACTTTCATTTACATTAACTTCAACCTTCAAATCACTAAATTAGAAAATTTTAATTATATTAATGTTACTTATGAGTAAAACAATACTCTCCAATTTTAATCATTCAATTTGCCTTAAAATAGAGGTTGGGTGTGCATTTTTGTGAAGCATGCCAAACTTGTCTTACTTCACTAAAATACATGCCCAGACTTCATTTATGGGCTAATATGATTGATTCAAATTGGAGATTGTTTATTTAATTATTTTACACACTTATATGTTGTTATATCTTCACTTTGGGCTTAAATATTTATACTTCATGTTTCATACAACATTTAAAGTTTTTCTTCGACTTGCCTTATGTGAAAGTGTGTATAAGTGAGAAACCTAGTTATGTAGGATATTTGTAAAACATGATGCAATGTTATATCCTAAATTTAGGTATTGTCCCATAATGTCCCATTTCAAATTTCATTACCAAGAGTGTAATTGGTTTGACCTAGGAGTGCATATTTGTTCTCACTTGAACATTGGCAGACATGATGAATTTCTACATTAACAGACTTGGTTTTTACTGACTAATATTTATTTTAGGATAATTAGTATGGTATGTTGTATAAAATGTTTGTATATTTAGGATGGAATGATAATTATTTCATTTCCAATTAATTACAGGTCCCAGTGTGCATTTATTTGAGGCACATGATCCTTGTCATTTACCCTATAAAATTAATCCAATTTGGAGTATTCCTGCAAAACAAAAATTTAATGAGGATGAGTTATTGTCTACCCAAATTTAATAAGTATGTACTTCATTCTATGTGGGGAGGCATGTTCCCCACACATTTCAAAGGTCTCTTAGGTCATGTATAAATAGGAAGATACTTCTAATTTTTAATTCATAACACATTTGTGACAAGAGGAAGGAGTTCACTATCTCTTACACTTTTCTTTTTCTTGTTTGGAATTCTACTACTAATAAAGAAGAGTAGAATTATTGTGGAATTGATTCTCATGATAACTAAATTTGTTGGCTTATGAGGCACTATGTGTTTTTCTGAGATTGGTTTTAAGTTTTCATCTTTTAATATTTATTTAACATTGAAATGATATGTATTTATTGAGGTATTATCATAGCATGTTAGCACCTGTGTGGATCTTAAATACTAAATATTAGTAGAATTTCCATAATTTATAGTGAATCCCATAAGTTCCTTCATTCTCTTAAACCCTAGAATTCTAGTCATAATTTTCATGCGTGCTGGGAATTCCTTTTTAGGACTTTCCAAATCAATGAGTGACATTCAAACCCTATATCCACTTAGACTTCATTACCAAACAAGAAATAATAACTAATCCAATTTTTATCCATTCTCCTTACCTATTCATCTTCGAACCCTAACTAGGTTGCTTGAACTAATCCTAAACATAAAACCTAAAAAAATATCTAAAATATAGAAAAACCCCTAAAATAGACCATACAAACCGTAGGTGTTATCTCTATATCTATCCCTTGGAAACATTTAAACCTAATAACTACTAAAATAAGGTTATCCAACCTTAATTATAGGGTTTTAACCAATAAACTACAAGTTTTAACTATTGAAATTCAAATTTGTTTTTTCCTATTCCATCCCCTTGTTCCCAAGCATTCCTAGTGTCCATTTATTTGAGGCACACAAACCCTGACTTTACCCTATGAAATGCATGAAACTTAGAGTATTATTGAAAAAAAATATATATATGTGTGAAAAAATTAAAAACATATTTAATTGAAGTAATGTTACGTATGAGTAAAAAAGTACTCTCCACTTTGAATCATTCAATTTGGCCTTGAAATGAAGGTTGGGTGTGCATTGTTTGCGAACCAGGCCAAAATTTCATTGTTTCACTAAAATGAATGCACAAGCATGTTTTCTTGGCCAATTTTATTGATTCAAATTGTATACTATTTAATTACTAATTTTACACACTAATTTTCTTCCAGGAAGTTTTTGTTGTTCACAAAATGTTGACACTTTTTGGGAGATATCGTGAACTATGATTGCTCCACCACTTTTATTTACATTAACTTCGACCTTAAGATCACTAAATTAGAAAAAATTAATTGTATTAATGTTACTTATGGGTAAAAAAATAGTCTCCAAGTCGAATCATTCGATTTTTCCTTAAAATGAAGGTCGGACATGCACTTTTGTAAAGCAAGCCAAGATTGCCTTGCTTCACTAAAATTCACACCCAATCTTCATTTATTGGCCAATATGATTGATTCAAATTGTAGATTGTTTATTTAATAATTTTACACAATTTTACATTGGTATATATTTACTTTGATCTTAAATATTCATACTTCAAATTTCATACAACATTATAAGTTTCGCTTTGACTTGTCTTATGTGAAATTTATGTATAAGTGGGAAACATAGTTATGTAGGATATTTGTCAAACACGATGCAAGTTTATATCTTAAAGTTAACTATTTTAAAATCAAGTCCCATTTTAAATTTTATTACCAAGAGTGTAATTGGTTTGACTTGGGAGTGCATATTTGTTCCAACTGTGATCATTGGTAGGTATGATCAATTGTTATTCCGACAGAATTGGATTTTAGTGTATAACATTTTGTTTATGAAAATTACTATGATATGTTGCATAAAATGGTTTTTTTATTTAGGTTGGAATGATCATTATCACACAATAAATTAAGTAAAGTTCTTGGTGCACATTTATTTGAGGCACACAAACCTTGAGCTTAACCCTACGAAATTGATCCAATTTGGTATATTATTGCACAATATAAATTTATATATTAAAAATTAATGTTAATTATGAGTAAAAAATTACTCTCCAGTCTGAATCATTCAATTCAGTCTTGTAATGAAGGTTGGTCATGAATTTTTATGAAGTAAACCGAAATTGCCTTGCTTCACTAAAATGAATGCCAAGGCTTCATTTATTGGCCAAGGTCATTGATTCAAATTGTAGAATGTTTATTTAATTATTTTACACAATTTTGAATTGTTATATGTTACTTTGATCCTTAAATAATTTTGCGTCAGATTTCATACAACATTCCAAGTTTTGCTTCAACTTGCGTTATGTTAAAGTAGTGTATATGTTTTCTTCAACTTGCATTTTTATTTGTCAGACTTGATGCAAGGTTATATTCTAAGGTTAGGTATTGTATAATTATGTAGAATTTATGGATGGTATTGCACTCCTAAAAATCTCAATCAATTCTCTAGTATCTTAAGATTTAGTTGTGAAAAGAAATGGAAGACTTTAAAATACCTTGGTATTCAAATATCTTTGAAAGGGACCACTACTAGAGATTGGAAAAAACATATTTTCAAAAATTCAAAAGAAAATGGTTTCTTGGGGTGCAGTTTGCTAAATTTCCCTGGTAAAGTGGTCTTGATAAAATCCACCCTATTTTATTTGTATATTTTATAGGGCTCGTTCCTCTTTGTCCCTAAAGGAATTTTGGATCATATTAGTAGGTGTATGAGAAAGTTTTTATGGAAAGGTGGAAAAACCAATGAAAAAAATTCAACATATTTGAGTGGAGCATGGTTAAAAGCTCAAAAGAGGAAGGGGGTATGGGTTTAAAGGACCCTGTTTACGTGCCATTAGCTTTAGGGGAAAACCTAGTTTGGAGGCTATTAATAAAACCCTATGAATGGTGGTCCCAAGTTTTACAAAATACATATCTTCCTTTCCTTAGAGAGATCCTTCAAAAGTACATCAGGAACAAAATATGGCTTCCATAAGTGCTAAGTTCATCTTTATAAAATCTGTTAACAATATCACAAATGCAAGGTTGATCCTCTTACCATACCACATAGTATATCTTATCTTGAACCAATATATACGCCACAAATCTCAGATAAATAGTTCAAATCTTGAAAAAATATATATGCCACAAATCTCAGAATTTAGACCATAAATATTATTAGTAGATCTAAAACCTATGACTTTATATAATAAGTATACTAAGCATATCTATAATAACTTATTTTATATCATAAATGTAATGATCACATCTTGTAAATCTCAGACCCCTTCACATAGACGAGTAGATAAGTAATATGTGTGTTTGAATTGTATCACAAGGAGCACAAATTAACATCTCTATGTAGCCCTCATGTGATATGAATGTGAGAGATTCAAGGAAAGGTTTTACAAGAAATGAGGAAGAAAAATATGACATTAAGTAGGAAGCCAAAACAAAATCTAAAATGCAAGCTAAAGTGGATGTTAAAAAAATTCCATAACGAGGAGAAAAATAAGACAGTAAACAGGAAGCTAAAATAGAAGCTAAAAAGGAAGCTAAATTGGATGTTAAAAACATTGTCATATAGAGGAGAAAAATAATATGTTTCACAAGGATCTATAGATGGAGCTAGATCAGGAGCTAAAGAAGAGGTTATATTTGGCATTTATTTTGATGCCACATTTGGCAATATTTACCGCTAATTTTAGCGTCGACCAACTTTGATTGGTGGATAAAATGAAAAAAATAACACCATCCTAATAAATAGTGTTGATTTTTTAAAGAGGTGGAGAAAAATAGACTAAAACAATTAGTGGAATAGAAAGAGGGCACTCTGAGAGCAAGCTAATCCCATGGATTTATTGTAGTGGTTATTTGCAATAAAGGAAAAAATATCATATAACCCTTATCTCACAGAATGTGTTGTGGAAGTCAACACAGAAGGGGAAAAGGGGAGAAGACAATGGTGGTTGTATGCAGAGTAGAATGGTTGGAGACCAATAGGGGAATTTTTAGGTCTAAAATGGGCCTTCTAGGAAAAAAAAATAAAAAAAATTATTGAAATAATGAAGTAAGAGTTTTAAAGTTTTAAAGAAAAAGAAAGGAAACTACCTTTCTTAATGTAGTTTCAGTTTATCGCCTTGTATATTTATTGAAAAGTAAAGTGTAAACAACCATTGGATGTGGAATTAAATTCCACATCCAATGTGTACCCACTTTTCATACTTTTGAGTAGACTCACATTATATTTTCAATTTTTTTTTATGTGGGTCTATTCAAAAGTATGTAGAGTGGGTAATCATTGGATGTGGAACTTGACATCACATCCAATGAGTGTATACACTTGAAAATGGAGTAAACCTATAAGGAGATAAGCCAAAAATACAATTTAAAAAGAAGTTTTCTTATTTCCCTCCAAAATCTTCTCCTTGGGGGTGAGATCATCATCTTGAATCCTATTGGTTCTTTTAATGTTATTTTTTTAGTACATTTTTTGTTTGAAGACCCATTTTTTACTTCTAAATTCCCCTAATGCACACATCAAACATGGCTGCGCAAGAGAAAATGAAGCGATCAAACATAATGGGATGCACAAGGATAATTGCAAAAGAATTTGCTAAAAGAAAGGGTTGGAATATCAATGTATGCTAAATATTTGAAGCAAGATGAGGAGCATGATTTAAAAATATGTTTGTCGTGTTGAGAAGGTGGAGTCATTGTAGACTCTGGATTCCTACCCACTAGGTGGAGACATTATTTACTATGATACTTCTTGCAATGTTTCATATGTGCAGACCTTGAGAGTGGACTCTAGATTTATGTGGAACCTAAAAGGTGGAGTCATGGTGTGCTCAGGATGTAGTATAATTGGTGGAGACATGGTGGGCTCTTGATTCTTGTAGTGTGAATTGAGTGGAGACAATGTTGGCTCTAGATTCCTAGAGTGACAATTTGGTGGAGCACTGTGTGCTTTTAATTTGTTGTAGTGTTTGATTGGGTGTAGACATTGTGTGCACTAGACTCCTGAGCATCAAGTAGAGAGATTGTGTACTCTAGATTCCCATGTGATTTGGTTGACTAGTATTGGTGTAAATTCACTTGAGATCTTAACTTCTCAGTATTTGAATCTAGATCAGGGGGTGGTTAGTTGCAAGAAATATTACAATGTAGCTAGCCTATGGTTGGGTGTAGAGTTGAATTCCCTCCCTCCTTTGCTAGTCATCAAGTTAATTAGATAATTATATTAACTTGTACATCTATTTCATTGTGAATGGTGAACGGTATTGTTATGTATTATGGCAATGCATGTAACAACATTGTTTAGGGATAAATGTGATATTCCTAGTTAGATTTGATGAGATGTTAAGTATACATTCTTGTTGTTATGAGGGGTTGTGAGGCCTTTGTTCTTGTTGATATTTTACTGATTTATAAAGCTTTTATATGGTTCGAATGAGTTCTTGATGCACATAGTTAACCACTACATTTGAATGAAGGACGTGCTCCTATTTATACAAAAAATTAAGATAACTGATCAATAAATGTCGATCCACAAATCTCTCATAGATCCACAATTATCTGTTAAGGTTACAACCAATTAATTAAAAATATGAGATAGAAATCCTCTCACACATCTTTAGGAGACACATATCAAAATGTCCATGATTATTCTCCTTTGAATGTGCTTAGTCAATGATTCAAATATTCTACAAATATTTCACAAATCTTCATGAGTTGAATTGAAATTCGAATTTGTGGTTGAGTGGCCGAATAAGAATCTTCTAGAAAATTCAAATAGGCCTACAACATCATAAAACTCATCCCACTTTAGATATATATGAAAACATGCCAATTTCCTAATATTTAATAATAAATTCTCTTAAAGTACTTAGAACATATGACTTGGAAAATAATAATGATAAACCCATATAATCATGCAAATGGTATTAATGTAGGGTATGGAACTGCAGAATATGATAAAGAGCTACGGAATATGGTAAAATGATAGAAATGAGGGTGAAACAAGATGACGTTTTGGAGCCCCAAAATTTCCCCCCAACTAAAGATGTTGCATGTCCTCATGCAACTTTGCATTGATTCCTTTAATCATAACTTGATCTTATTGAAATGTTTTTCTTCTATATGAACTTTGGATTTGTATTGCTTCTCTTTTAACTTTGCATGATCAAATCATTTGATAACTTTATTCTCTTTACAAAGTGTACTTTATAAGAAATTTGATTGCAACATATTTTTTATGGTTGGTTCTTATGTTAAAAGAAAAATTTTATGAGTATTGGTTCTTGTGTAACAATATTTTTCTTATTTTTGCTGCATCAAATACTTGAGCACATTGAGAATTCCTTTTTAAGGGCTCATAGTGGTTGCTAGCCATTAATGTTCTTATACATTGATCATTGAAAAACATATAAACATTTGGAATCAAAATGCAATAATAGTTGGTTGAGAAATATATGTTGGTCAACAATATAGAGGAATATGTAATATGGAAAAAGAAGTCATGGATATTTCCCCTCCCCCCAACTAAAGATATTTACAGTTTTTGGAAAATGAGAAAGGGAATATAAATATGGTGAGAGATTTTCCAAAATTACAATTTCAACATTTAGGGAATTAAATGATTAAAGATTAGAAAACAACATACCTTCACTTACCTGAAAAGTGGACAAGCTATGTATATGAAAGAGTGTAGTTGTTGCTACTGGATCATGGAATGTGAAGTAAAAAAAAAAACAAAAATCTTCTTTCTATTGGTTGTATGAATAGGGGATGAATCTAATCTGAAATTGGAATCTTTATTGCTAGGACAATGCTACTATTGCTGAACTCTAGAGTTAAGTCCTAATTTATTAAAACATTGTTGCAAGCTAGTAACATCATATAGTCTTCATTCATTTCCACTTAGTGGCATAATTATTATCTATGTGAATAGATGTGTCGATGTCGAACATAGAAATGAATGGTTGGATCACTGGACATTAATGAATTCCATTAACCAACATGAGACTACTCACCATTCATGTCAATGAGAGTCAAGATGCCTAACTACATCTTACTAGGTATGAATAGATGTGTCATAGTTGAGTCACCTAGAAGATCCAACAAACAAGGGACATTGATGTATTCTCATTGTTTATTGATGAGAGAACTTGCCATTAAGGCATGCAAGCCTCAAGGTACTAGAAAGATCTCTAGTCTTCATCATAGATGATGTGTCAAAGAAGATGGGTCAAGACATGTTAAAAGGGAGGCCTCAATGAATCGTCCATCATCAAACGCGAGTATAAAATAATAATTGGAAGGACCATAGATGAAATATTTGCATTATGAAGCAAGGTTTATTCGACAAAAATAAGAGGAAAATGGGGTGACTGAACATTGTAAGTGAGCTAAATGACTTTATTTTTGGGTTAAGGGTGAGTGAAAATGAGGCAGGAAAGTACAAAGATTATAAAGGGAAAATGATTTTTGAAATTTAGCAGTAGGGAGATGGAAATTCATGGATGGATTGTAATCTTCGAAGGAGGAAAATGAATAAGTTGATAATGACATTAGTGGCATTTTGAAAGGTTTCTTTGGCAGCAATTGACATGGTGGATGTGATCAAGTTATTGCCTTCAATATTCCTTTTGGAACATTCTTTTATTTGAAAAATGTGGTATTTGAAAACCACCCATGCATAAATTAGTCTTGTTATCGTCCTCGATCCTAAAAGAAACTTAGTACTAAATTGCAATAAAATGTAAGGTCTGTAAAAATTCACAAATAGCGCTTAATGAAATAGATGTAAGGAAAAATGGAATGCATTTTTACCTGTCAGTAGTGGTGCATTTTAGACTATCTTGCTTTCCAAATGCCTGTTTTGGGCGCTTTTAAAAAAAATGGATTAGAGTAAATCCATGAAAAACATGATCTAATAATTTTATTTATATTTTCAAAAAGTTTTGAGGTCCATTTGCTACAAAATTCAAAAAATGACCATCTTTTATTGTCTCAAATGTAGATAAAATTTATTCCATGGCCTAGATCTCAGCAAGACCTTTCCAATGATGCTTGAATCATAAAAAACGGACATCGTATGAGAAAGTTATGGTTGTTTGAAATTTTGGCAAAATTGCAATGAGGGGTGCCACGTGGCAGTGTCGGAAAATGCCACATGGCAGTATAAATAGATGTCGCATGGACTATTTAGATGTTGACACCAATGATGACATGGTAGTCAATGGTGACATGGTAGTCAATGATGACATGGTAGGTTAAATGGATGGTCATCCTGAATTTCATGGGCAAATCACAGGCTACCATGTGGCAGCCTAAATTTAACAAAATATAGTTAAATTCTGAAATATACTGGGGCAGGATTTGTACATGAGACATCATCCAAACAAATCAAAGGACTTACCATTAAAACACCCAAGTTTACTACAAAATAAAGTGGAAATATTTCTTTTTAAATTATATTTTGGCATATTATGTGAATAAAAGGTGTCTCAATGAGTGGAGTGGATGGGGTTTGAACCCAAAACCTTCAGCAGAAAAGTTAGATCTTGACCATTGTACCACAACTCATTATTATGATATGAATAAAATTCCAAATGTTTTTTATTATTATTTTTATTGCAGGTCGGTACACGCGTTTTACAGCAAACTTCATGGGCTTGTTTCTCATAAACTATCTATTGGATTTTTTAAAAATTTTGTAAACATGATCCTATTGTTCTTATATTTATGCATACCAAAAATCAACACGATCTAATGGACAAACCTCAATATATAATCAAAATGGTTGTAGGTGATGATGTGTTTCGACAATTGTTTTCCAAACTTTAGAAATGACTTTCTCACAAGCTACAAATCACATTGAGCTGAATTTTTTTAGGAATGTTCCTATGGTCCTAATTCTTCTGAAAAAATAAAATTAGATTGATCCCATGCATGGATCTAAAGATATACATGAAATGACTGAAGGTGATGATACTCATTTTATCCAAAACTGTGAAGCAAATTGGGCTGAAATTTACAGAGATTGTTCACTAGAATATTATGCACTTTCTATACAAACATTACGAGAACACAGTTCCTATTCTGTGAGATATCTTAAGTTTAATTTATGTATTTTGTATTTTTTTATTTTTTTTTAAATAAAACTACATATTTTTATTTAAGTGATACAAATCAAATTGAATGAATTTTTTGTTACGAAATGGAGGCAAATCAAACCAAATGAATTTTTTGTTACAAAATGGAGACAAATAAAATTGAATACTTTTCAAAGCCATTATTTGGTTCCTACTTTCTAATCTTCTAGGTTGTAGCAAGGCATAAGTAGAGAACATACTTTGAAATTTAACAATTATTTTTGCCTTTTAGAATTTGAAACTTAGAAAGCATAAGGAAAAGATCAGACCTCAGATTTTTAGCTCTTCCTTTTTCATGAATTTCCATCTTCCTCATAAATCTTCCTGCCAATGGTTAGTGAATGAAGTGGCTCTTACTGCACCACAATGAAATCACAAAACAAAAACAAAATCATGGTTTTATTCCTTTATTGTACACTACTCTACCTAAAAAAATGATAACTTATCTTCAAGTATATGCATATTTCCAATGTAATCATATACACATCAAGATGTCTAGTGTGCTCATATCGAATTCTGAAAAATATATCTCTATGTCCTCTAGGATATGAGAGACGAGTTGTACTTTTGGCGAAAAAATTTGCTGAAGAATGAAGGAATGTTGTGGCCTAGTAACTACTTGTAACTAATCTTCAATGTAGTCCTTTCTTTTCTAGCTTTCTTCATTAGTTATCATGACTTGAATTTCTTATACAAGTTTCCCTTCATTTTCTAAAGGGTACTGTTGCAGCTATTGTGACAACACCTCCCAAAATCCCTGTAAACATAAAAAATTTGGACCCCATACATCAAGCCTAAGCTTTGGCCCCATTAGGCCCTTCCCAAAGTTTCATCAGTGTCAGTAAATACGAGGGAATTCTAAATTTTGGCTAAGTTAAACCAAGTCACAATTCCATGAGATAAGAGCGGGTCACATAATCACAACGCGACTATAGCATATACCCGTGACCAAGACAACCCTTGCGACCTCAGTGACCAATTAATTGCAAGGTCGCAAGGTCGCACTTCCGACCACCTATATTCCACACGACCTCGCGTCGTCACAGCCAAGTGACCCTCGTGACCTTCCAAGTCGTAAAGTCACCTTAGATATAGGCAGGAATACTTGCGACCACATAACCATGCGAATCACAAGGTCGCAAGGTCGGATATCCTATTCACACCTTCCAATGTGACTATGGGACCATGCGACTTCACAACCCCTGAGTCGCAAGCAGCCCTTGAGTCGCAAGGTTGTTCTTTACCCCCTCACGACCCTCGCGACCTCCACATGTGCAATGATTTTATAAATAGGAGGGCACCCCAGTTGTATTTTACAGAGATCTATTGGTCACCCTAGAAGGCTTAAATCCCTCCGACCGACTTTGCATGCACGTCTGACTCTGGTAAGTAACGGTCACTCCTCCTGCAATGATTATTTTCTTCCAAATGGCATAAAATGCATCCCTTGACCTCCAGCTTACCTCCTACCCTAAGGTTTAGCTCTTTACTTAGCTCTCCTCCCCGGTTGTGCTCCATAAATCACCCTAGCCTTCCCCTACTCTTTCACTCTTCCTTACACCTGATCCTCCTGGTCAAAACAAGAAACCAAAGTCTTAACTTTTTTTTGAAAGTGATCCAGGTCCCCCTAAGTCATCCAAATGCCTCCTCTGGGAAAATCTGAACCTTAGTCTCACACCCCGCAGCCGCGATATCCTTCTCATCGTGACTCTGCAACTCCACAACCTTGCGACTTCCCTTTCCCACAACTCTGCCACTTCGCAACCTCGTGACTCCCTGTTCCCTACAACCTCCTACCTTCATGAACTTGCGACTCCTCTTTCCCTGTGACCTCCTACCATTGCGACCCATAGTCTTCCCCTTCGCATCTCGACCTCATGGCTACACTCGACCTGTGGTCTCGGTCGCACTATCACATCAGATACCTTGTGACTTCCTCATTCTTGTGACCTCCCTTTCACTCGCTAAGTTTTCTTTTGGTATTTATAGTTTATGGTTATGCCCTCTCTATCATCGTGGGATTGCATTTTTGACATGTCAGATGACGTCAAGCTTGAGTGCATATCCATTTCCTCTTTTGAAGATGAGATGGGTCATCCAACTACTAAAAAAGCTCAAGGTGCATCAGGAAGCGGGACATGGGAAACAGATCTAGATGAATAGATACCTATCTTCATAGATATGGCGTGCAACATAATTAAGACCATCAGGCTCTCCTAGTATGAGATCTACAAAGAATTTGCTAAGAGGGATATCTCGGAGACATAAGAGGACTTTCATGTATATATCAACGTCAAAAAGTCAAGGTTACTCAAAGTGGCAGCTCATCCACCAATATTCCCGTGTGCTGAAGTCACCAAATGGGTTTTACATTGCAAAAGCACAGAAGACTAGATGATTAGGGGTCATGATGGGGTGCCTATAGTATCATTGCTTCCTCGAATATCAACGCCTACTACAAATTTCCTGAAAAGCAGTATATTTTTAACACCAAGTGGCTCACCGGATTCACTACCCCGACAAAAGACATCTTGAGGAATTGGTGGCAAGAACCTGCAAAGTTCCGGGTCAGGACAAATCAGGCATACAAGACCGAAGGGCTACATAGGGTGTATCGGTTAATTGCTGCAATGATTTGTCAACTATATGGCAAGGCAGACTGCGATGTGTTTTATGGCATGTGTGTTCCACTCATGTATGTCATCACCACTCAGGGAACTATTTTCAATTGGGCGAGCAACTTGTCATCATCTTTGAGAACCAACATTGCCACCGCTTAGAACCTAGCTCTCGAACAACCCCTAGAATTTTATATGTCTACGTACCTCCTTGTTGTTGTTTATTCAAGGTGCCATTTTGAACATTGGAGCTGCAAATGGGACTCATCAACACCCCTAACTTTACACTACCACTACAAGGTTTTTTGGGACATGGCTTATAAAGCCACGTTGGATATAATACCTAAAATATTTATCATCCCATTATACCAATTGTTGTTCAGGGAAGATCCACCTTGCATGTCCCAAAGAGCCATGAGGACCATGGTTAAAGTAGCTCATTGGTGCCCTATCGTTGAGGGAACAATAGTTAGGGTGTTCGGTACTCACAGACCTCCGTACACTCTACCTAGGTTCACCACAGATAGGACTCTTCTACGAGAGGTCTGCTGCTAGATGGCACAAGGTTTCTCGAAAGTGTTGCACAAAGGTAAGAAGAAACCTTTGCCACCTTTTCCTTTTACTATTGGGGCGTATGTAGTGGAAAAATTCAAGCAGGTGGAAGTGGAAGCTAAAGAACTCGAGGGGAGTCATTTTGTGACCCTGAATTATAGAACATACAACCCCAAAAAGATCGTAGCTACCCACTGTAAGAAGGAAAAATTTAGTTGGTCTTACACCCAAACTAGGAAGGACCTTGAGGATGGAATTAGGAACTGGTACAACTCCACAAGGGAGATCAACCCCAGTGAGAAACAAGCCATAGCAGATGAACTCCTTGATGATTTCCAGGATGATGAAAACCTCAGAGAAATAACACCAAAGAGAGCTGAAACATCAGGGAAACGAAAAGGAAAAGAAGTGGAAGATCCTATAAGCGACAAAGAGGAAGAAGAGATTACACTCATACAAAGATATGCCAAACTAGCAAGAAATAACCGAGAACTGAAGAGACAGAGAGAACTAGAAAGAAAGCAATCGCAAGAACCCAACACTCAAATCCAGGTCAAGATAGGGAGGAAAAGGCAGGAAGACGAGGAAAGGAGGCAGGAAGAGGAAAAGAAAGAACGATAATAGGAAGAGAAAAGAAGGGAAGAAGAGGTTGAAAAGCAGAGACAAGCAGAAGAAGTTGCTAGGAAAAAACAAGATGAGCAACAAAGGTTAGAATAAGAACTGAAGAACATGGAGGAAGAGCTAGAAAGGCAACAGGCACTAGCAAAAAGGGAAAAGAGACAACATGAAGAGGAGATTAGGGCAAACAAGGAGAAGGAAAAATAGCAGTTGAACAAGGAGAGACGAGCAGAGTGGTCAATCAAAGCCCAAGATAGAGTGAGCTTCCTCCTTTGGACATACCTCCCATTCCTCCCCTCACTGGTGGGTACCTACCCTCCTAGAGTTAGGCATTATAGAATATTAAGAGGAAGAGGTTCTAGATCTAACTAAGATCACATTTGATGAAGTGAACCTCAAGATTATACAGGAGAGGAAGAGATCTTGTAGCAGAAACCCAGATGACTCATTGTCAGTAACTACGGCAACAAACATCATGCTAGATATCATGTCAAACCTGCTAATGATTGCCTCTACTGGTACAAAATTCTTAGCTGCCACCGAACACAATGTAGCTCGAATGAGTAGACAACTTGTAGATTTGTAAAAAAGGTTATATGCATCAGAGAAAGGGCTAGTGTAGCAGAATAGGGGAAGAGGAACTTGGAGGAGGAAATTGTGACACTACGCTTGCTACATATAGAATCAGTTGATTTCTAAACAATAGTCACACCAAAAACAGAAATCCTAGGAGAGACTATGGCTGTAGTTTATGAGGAGATGGAGAAAGTGCACCACACTATAACTCCCATAGTGGCTATTCAGACTCACTCAAAGGAAAGGGTTGCCATGTTCAAAGAGGCCACGACTGCCCTAGATAAAATACATGAGTGGTCTGAAAAGTGACTTGAAGTTATGATAGTAGTACCCAGGAAAGATTGTATTTCTATGGAGAATAACAGAGTCCAACTTCATATCAAAATGCAATCTAGAGATAAATTGGTCAAAGATGCAGAAAGGGTGTTGGCTTCCTACAGGCAATTGATCAGCAGTATAGAGTCAGTGATGCAATTGCACAGGTCCCCTTCTATAGGAGAAATTGGATAGGTCAGGAACCAAGAGGAGACCAACAATGAGGTGCAAGCATTCATAGAAACATATAGACAGGTTACCCGCACAGGAGATATGTTGGTCTGAAAGAAAAATATCAAGCATTGCATTATGGAACTAGTAAGGATATACACCAAGTTGGGCACCCTGAACAATCATATACGTGCCAAGCGAAATACTCTTATCCCAGACACATTGGAATGCTTACACAAACATGATGAAGACTAGCCGCCAATCTCCCCCATCGCGAAAGAATACAACACATGGCATACTTAGCTAACCGAAAAGCTCGGGCTCAGCATCCCAGAACTCGCGAGCTACAACTTAGTCAACTAGGATGATAATCATTTCCCATTTCCTTTATGTGTGTGCTATGGTAGCACGAAATATTCTATGAATACGAAATATCACATAGAATTCTAAGAGTCATGTGGTTGCCGAAAGGTCACTAGGAAGTCCAAGAGTCAAGAGTAGACCAAAGCTCTCTCTTATCCTATAAATGTAACTTCACGTCTCATTTAAAGGGACTTTTGAGCGAAGTACTTTTGGATAGTATAGACATAGTGCTTAAGAGAAGTGTGGTTCTTCTAGTCAATGCAAGAGTTAATTGTACGTTTTCACTATTGAATGCTTCAAATATCTATGTTTTGGTACCATGAGTATTTTCTACACTTGACGGATCGAATGTTCCCGAAAGCTTCTTGATGTGCAATTTCTCCACATGATATTTCATACCCCGAATCTGTTTTTTCTACCTACGAATGGTATTTGGTTTATTTCACTCTATATACATGCTAATGAACTATTTTTTTAGGTGTTAGTATAATCTCTCTTTTGACTATATGTTTTTGTATGATGGTAAATGGTTGATTATAGTGAACTAATTTTGCAATCTTTAAGCAGTATTTATTTAATTTGAACAAGTCTTGTTTAAAGTCCTGCTAACAGAAACTTTACGTGACACTGTGTGTATTATCTCTTGCTATTCATGGTATATATGTATGACACAAGATACTTGTCAATTATTCTCTTGTGTTTCTTAAAACTCACACTTTCTACTAAGTTCATATCACACCTCTATCTGAAGCTAGCTCTGCAAAACTGAGCAGCAGCTGGGCCAACATACCGGAAGGGATCTCCAACACACTCGGTGCATGCTCTAGTTGGGAACCTACACTGGAGAGATCTCCTTGACTGTTGGTGATAAATTCCAGTAGATCAATAGATTTGGCACTAGAAGGAGGGCCATGGAAAGCACTAAAATCCCTCCTCACATAAAAACTTCCCATCAAGGAAGTAATCAACCACAGCCTCCCACGCCCCCTAAGGTATGGTATAACCCTTCGTTCGGGTTGCCCTTCACAAAACCTCTCCATGAAGAAACTCCTATTCCCCCTCTTGAAGATACCCTTTGGGGGAGGAACTTCCCATGTACAAAGTCACTAATGAACAGCTTAGGGCTTTGCACACTATCACATGCCAATTCGCTAGGGGTTTAAGATGTATCCACACCACTAACTACCTAGCCAACTCTCGCACCTCCAACCTTCAACATACGCATTAGGGTGTCCTAGTTAACTCTATATCGCAGTTAATTGGCTTAGCCCTAGATGATAATGCAGACACCATCGAAAGACTATCTATGGAAGGATTGGAAATCTAGCTGGAAGATGAAGAGGGAGAGCCTAAGAATACCTTTACTGGCGAGAATAACCAAACAGTTAGAATGGAAGTGCATGGGAACAATCGAAGAATCATTGAGGAAACCCCTGCGAATGATCAACCTCTCACCGAGGACACTCATGGGATCTTAGGATAAGAAGTGGGGGACTACCTTAGAGACCGAATAAACTTTCACAAAAACCAATGTCACTATAGGAACCTAAGAGACAACTGGAACGTGAGAAACATGAGGGATCTAGGACATCTCAGAGTGACGAGGAGAGAAGCCCGACACCCACCTCGTACCAACGGCAGGTTAGGTACGGACAATGAATCAAAAGGCAATGATCGTCGCCCCTTTTTCAACCCTAGACCAAACCATCATCCCCCGCCACTAGCTTGGTTGGTGCAATCCCCTCTAAACCTTAGAGGCCTCCTACATGATATGCCTCGACATTCGGAGAAACACCTCCCAAAATTCTACCCTAAGAAAGTGACCTTAGCTATTGACCACATTAGCAATTTCTATTTAGCTATGCAAATGATGAAGGTCCACTATGACGACGTAGCATGCTACCTATTCTCGCATACCCTTGAAAATAAAGTGGCCACTTGGTATCGATCGCTACCCATCTACTCCATCAAAACGTGGGACGACTTCCGAAAATCCTTTCTAGACAAGTTTTTAGATGATAAGTGTTATACGAGAATAGTGTCCACACGGATGCTGCTATTCCCACTAAGATGTGTAGATACCTTAGAAACAAACAATCAAAGTCTACTGTTGATTCCTTTTATGAAAATAGATGAGAGGAGAACCAAGAGGGCCAACCTGAGTCTTGCGCTCGATTCCCTCTCCTTCTTGATAGAGTTTTTCTGCTTCTTCTTTGTCTGCCCAGCTTCGAAAGGATCTATGGAATCAAAACAACATACAACTATGCAAGAAACAAGGATCTAAATTCACAAATAATGCAGGATCAGATGTGCATTAACCATATACATGTATATATAAACAAGTACACAAGAATATGGAAGGAAAAAAGAATAGCTTTATTCAGATAAAAAGTAGCAAGAAGATTACAACCATGTGCTCTGACCCAGCATCATCCTCCAGCTAAGAAGCCCTTCTTCACCTCAAGAAAAGCTAGATCACCCAACACTTGTGAATGTACACCAGAATACCAACAACACTTCTCTATAAGATACAAAATTCCAGCCTCTAACCTCTGTGATGAGGGATCCATATATAGATGATTACAGAGAGGTGAGTCATCTTTTGGGATCTTGATTAGTGTCTTCTCTCTGATAGTTCCTACTTCCACTTGGAGAATGAAGATCTCTTACTCATCCTTGGTCGAAAATGAAGTGGCAAGTGTCAAAAGGGAAGCTTATGGAAGATTCCATGATCTTCGACCTCACATTTTGGTCCCTGCCATTTGTCCATTCCCGACCATCGGACCCTACAAAGGAGCAAAACAGTATGCATCGCACCCTGTACATTGGGAAGGTGATATGCGTCGCACCCTCTGCACGGAGCTTTCAGTATGGTCCAGTTTTGACCATTTATGAGCAGTTTTCAGTGGAGAACTTCTGGGAGATGATGTAATCAGTTAACCTTGTTCCTTTAGGCAGTGAAGCAACCCTTTTAGGGACTTAAGAGCCCTCAGTTTATGGACATTTGTGATTGGGGTTGAAGTGCCCAAAAATGTCTATAACACCTGCCCAATATGCATCGGTGAAGCCTTGAAGTTTCACTCCTTCTTTTCGTCTGTACCATAATCCGTACTAAGAAGTGCCCCTAAAGTATCTCACCACATGCTTTGCCACCTTCCAATACAACTTGGTAGGCTTAACCATCACTTGACTAAGTTGGTTAACTACATAGCACATATCCAATCGTGTGTTCACCAAGTACATGAGTGAACCCACAAGTTGCCTGTAAAAAATGGCTTTCACTACTTCCCCTAAAGTAGCATCCTCCTTCCTCTAGTTACATGCTAGAGGAGTCTCCATGGGTTTGATGCTCTCCATGCAGATTCTCCTGACTATCTCATTGGCATACTTGCCATGAGACACAAACAACTCCCCATCTCCCTGCCATACCTCCATGCCAAGAAAGTAATGCATGAGCCCCATGTCCTTCATCTTAAACTTTATTGCAAGGTCCTCCTTACAAGACTTGATCAACTCATTATCACCTGTCAGTATGAGATCATCAACATAAAGTACAATGATCAACAATTTACTTTCCACCACTATGTGGTACAGGTTCACATCTGCTTCACTCTTCGTGAAGCCCAACCCAATGTAGTAGCTATCTATCCTTGTGTACCAAGCACGGGATGCTTGCTTAAGCCCATACAACTTTATCTTGAGCTGACACACATGTGACTCACGGTCAAAGGTCTCAAAACCTTCAGGCTACTCTATGTACACCTCTTCCTCAATCATGCCTTTAAGGAAGGTTGTCTTCATGATCCAGATTTAAACAGGAACGCAATAGATTACAGAGATAACCATAAATATAGAGATGTGATAACCATAAATAAAGAGATGCAGCGGAAATAATACTTCATTTCATTAATGGAAAATACTGAAATATGCTTACAACCAGAAATGGAAATAAAGCAACTAGGGCGATGGTAGCTTATCTCTGAGAAGAGATGTGGTCGCTACATGCCTATGAACGGTTCTGAACTGTGTTACAATGAAGCTCGAAGGCCTATTTATTGTTGAGAAACAATGGAAAACCCTTCACATTCCAAAACCTACCCCTAGAAGATGAAACGCCAAATTGTGGGCCCGGTTTTGGGTAAATTGGTACATCAATTTCCCGGGGTTGTAACTTTGGCATACGATCTTCGTTTGACGCGTATGATAGCTCGTTAGAAAGATCTATCCGAGAACTACCACTTTGGGAAGGGAAACATCCGTCCATGGACCCATGTTGCCCCCCGATTTCCCAAAAAACGTCGTTTAGGGCCTCAAAACGGCTCCGGAAGTTCAGGACCCGAAAAAACTGCTAAAAATAGTAAATTGTGCTACAATTACGGAAACTGAAAAACTGAAAGAGACAGTTGCGTGGGTCCAAATGGGATAGGTGGGTGGCCACCAACATCCACCT
>APFE030727664.1:0-16167 GCA_000404065.3 Pinus taeda | reverse complement strand
GTAAGGACTGCCCCAATAGCATAGTCAGAGGCATCTGCCTCGACCTCAAATGGTTGTTGTAAATCTGGTAACGCGAGCACTGGTGCCGTGCAGAGGCGATCCTTCAACTCCCTGAATGCCTTCTGTTGAGATTCAGACCAAAAGAATTTTGCTTTCGCCCTGCCCTTGGTGACTTGACTCAAGGGCCACGAAATATGAGAAAACCCCAACACAAACCTGCGGTAGAAGTTGGCAAGACCTAGAAAGCTGCGGAGCTCTGTTAGAGTGGTTGGAGAGGGCCAATCCCGAATGACTTGGACCTTGGCTGGATTGACATGCACCCCCTGTTCATCAATGATGTATCCTAGATATTGAACCTGGGTCATGCCAAAAGTGCATTTCTCCAAGTTGGCACATAGCTTGTGTTGCCGCAGTGTTTGGAGACCCTGTCGGATGTGGTGGAGGTGCTCTTCCCAACTTTGGCTGAAGATCAGAATGTCATCCAAGTATAACTACTACAAAGGAGTTGGTGAATGGCCGCAAGATGTCATCCATTAGCCTCATAAAGGTTCCAGGAGCATTCGTCAATCCGAAAGGCATGACCAACCATTCGAAGAGGCCCTCCTTGGATTTGAAGGCAGTCTTCCACACATCGGAGGGTTCGATTGGCACCTGGTGATATCCCGACTTCAGGTCGATCTTGCTAAAATATTTCGCCCCCTTTAGTTGGTCTAGGAGGTCATCAATTTGCGGGATCAGGTACCTATTACGGACAGTGATCTTGTTCAGTGCCCGATAGTCAATACAGAGTCTCCACATCCCATCCTTCTTCGGTACCAACACGATCGGGCTCCCATAGGGCGATGAACTCAAACGGATGTGACCTTTTTGCAGGAGCTCCTGAATCTGCCTCTTGATCTCCTCATTCTCCAGAATGGAGCGGCGATAAATTGGTCCATTGGGTAGTGGTGCACCTTGGGTCAGATCGATGGAGTGCTTGACTTGACAGTGCAGAGGAACCCCTGCCAGGGAGGTGAAGATGTCCTCGTACTCCTCCACAATCTTGTCCATATGTAGTTTCCGTGCAGAGGGGCCCCGTTTGGAGGCCGCGACCACTGTCTTCTTCTTTCCTTGAGGGCGTATCATCAGGAAAACAAATTTCCTGGTTTTAGAAATGATCTTATTGCATTGTTTTGCAGTAATCAGAGAGAGGGCGGCAGGTGGTGCCACCTCTGGTATCGTGAACAACTTATTTCCCAATGTAATAATAACAGCGCGGGGCCTTGATTCATACACAACATGTCGCTTCCACAAGTATGGTTGTCCTAGTAATACATCACAAACTTCAAGGGGAGCAATGTCACACAATACCTCATCCGTGAAGGGCTTGATGTTGTACGGAAGGCGACACTGCTGGCTCACGCAAAGATCTCGTCCTTGGTGAAGCCACCCAATGGTGTATGGTTGTGGATGTGTTGTGGTCGGTAAGCCCAACCGCTTCACGACCTCTACCGAAATGAGGTTCTTTTGACTCCCGCTATCAACAATGAACTTTATCGGGGAGCCCTTTACCCACATCTGGGAGTGGAAGAGACGCTCCTCCTCCTCTGGATCTATGTGTTCATTTTTCTGGATCTTTGTGGTAGCAACAGTAGCGTTGGGGTCTGCATCAATGATCTGCTTCCCTTTTTCATACCCCTTATCGGGTTTTGACTCCGAGTCGGAACATGCATCTGATTCTGAAACCTTTAGCTCGGCCACCAGTGACTACTTGGCCCGACACTCACTTGTGTTGTGAGTGGAGCTCTTATGGAACTCGCACCATTTTCCAGTGTCCTTTCTTGGCTTCACGACGCTGTTCTTTGCTGGCAGCTTTGGCTGGTTGTCTTGGGCTGTCCCGCCTTGGCTTTGTCCTTTGTTCTGTGGTTTAGGGGCACCTTTCCCCTGCTTTGGATTCGTAGATCCAAAGTCTTGCTTCTTTTGTTTAAACTTCTGCTCGACCTTGACGGCATACCGGTACGCTGCACCGAGCGAGGGGATGTTTAGGAATTGTATTTCTTCCTGGATGTACTTGTGCAGGCAGCCACGGTATTTGAGTATCAAATGCTTCTCCGAATCCTTGATACCCAACTTTGTGCGAAGAGTATGGAAAATATTGGTGAACTCTGGCACGTCTTGGTCCCTTCCCTGCCGCAGCGTGGTCCACTTTATGTATTCATCCGCATAGCTCCCGACAGGGTAGTATTGCTCCTTGATGGCATCCCAGAACGAATCGCAGGTGGGTGCGGCTGAAAATAGTGAACCAGTACTTTCATCCTTCTGCGCGCAGTAGGTTTCCCACTAGTTTTTGACATGGGGGGCTGCTTTGAGGAGGGCAAAAACAATATTTTCCCGACTCGACAATTCATGAACAGAAAAATAACCCTCTAGCAGATTTAACCATTTGTCTACAGCGTCTGTGTCTATCTGAGCCTCGAATATGGGGATTTCAAAATTAACTTGTACCTTAAAGGGCGTGGCGTTTCCAAAGCAGCTGCTGGAAGCCGATGCGTTGCTTCTGGGTAGCCGCTGAAGGATCTGGGCAAAGCTATCCATCATCGTGTTCCGTTGTCGCTCGAGGGCTTCTTCGAGCAAGATTTTCATGGGATCTCCTGCCCCCTCGTCTTTCTTCTTGTCTGCCATGGGAGGCCGTCAGGATTTGCGAGGCTGGTCTTGCAAAGGTTCAACCAGTTCGAGCCCTAACTCCTTATATCCTGACCTTGTTGGGGACATGCAAAGAAAAATAGAGAAAAAGCAGACCACTCTGATACCACTGATCTGGATTTAAACAGGAACGCAACAAATTACAGAGATAACCATAAACAAAAAGATGCAGTGGAAATAATACTTCATTTCATTAATGGAAAATACTGAAACAATGCTTACAATCAGAAATGGAAATAAACTAGCTAGGGCGATGGTAGCTTATCTCTGAGAAGAGATGTGATGGCTACATGCCTCTGAACTGTGTTACAATGAGGCTCGAAGGCCTATTTATTGTTGAGAAACAATGAAAAAAACCCTTAACATTCCAAAACCTAAACCTAGGAGATGAAACACCAAACTGTGGGTCCCGTTTGGGGGTAAGTTGGTACATCAACTTCCCGGGGTCGTAACTTTAGCATATGATCTCCGTTTGACGCGTACAATAGCTCATTAGAAAGATCTATTCAAGCACTATCATTGTTGGAACGGGAAACATCGGTCCATTCCATGGACCCATGTTGCCCCCGCATTCCCCAAAAAACGTCGTTTAGGGCCTCAAAATGGCTCTAGAAGTTCAGGACCCGAAAAACTGCTAAAAATAGCAAGTTGTGCTACAATTAAGGAAACTGAAAATGCTGAGAAAGACAATGGTGGGGGTCCTGGTGGACTTGGCAGGTGGCCACCAATATCCACCTGGATCACTTTCAAATTACAAACCCTGGAAGGACGGGTGGAACCCCTTCCAGTGAATGGCCATGACCTTAAACATTATTTCACCTAGCAACCCCAAAGTTGCTAGGTCCAACCTTGTACTATAATTGCTTTCTTAGATAGTTGTCATTTACGGCCATTTAGTTTCAATCACCAGTTTAACAGTTGTTTTTTGTTTTCCAGAATAAAGTAGAGATGGCAGGTCAAAGTTAAAACAACCCTACACTTTATGTCCTTCAAATGCTCTCTGGATCCATTAATAGAGCAAAGTTTAAGTACGACAAGAGTATAGTACGAAAGATTTGTGTACAACAGGGAACGCGATGACATGCATAGGTCCTCATTCTCACCCATGTCATTCTATCCATGTTGCTCGTATGATCTAAATTCTTGAAGCTATTCTAGCCCACCTCTAGTCTTAGGGACAAAAGAAGAGCTGAAGGAACTAGCAATTGGCATACACATGTCCTAGGAAAACAATAAGGACTCTTTAAGCCAGAAACAACCTCTTTGTAAGTCAAATAAGTTGGGATCCCTCATCTACCCAAGTTTTAAGCCTACATTAAAATAAGTGCGTTATATGCACAGGCAAAATAAGTGCTCATGAGCACCTACACCTTCAATAATAAGGGCTAAATGGCTAAGAAAGGCTTCCTGCACAAAGAGGTGAAACAACGACTCCACCGGGGTACTGATCAGGCTTGCCAGTAGCGGAGTAACGTTCATGATTTCTAGGTAGTGACTCTATTGGGATACTATTTATGCTCGCTGGTAGTGGAGCAACACCAGAGTACCATGGCCACTATACCAAGAATACTCTAAAACTCATGTTGTAACTTTGGTTCTCCCTTTCAGCCCCTAGGTAACAGGAGGTAGTGTCCCCTTTCTTTTGCATGTGTAAAGATCATGTTGAGACAAGCTGGACAACTAACCAAGTTTGAAAAGAGAACCTGGAATATCATTAGTGGGACCTGCAGCCTAATCAAGAAATATCTATTTCAAGTCCCCTTAAGCGAGGCTCGTAAATGTCAAAGATCATAGGATCTTCTAGGGAATTGCCAATCGTTTTAGCTATTGTGATAACACCTCTCAAAATCCCTATAAACATAAAAATTTTGGACCCCCTACATCAAGCCTAAGGTTTGGCCCTATTAGGCCCTTCCCAAAGTTTTGTCAGTGTCAGTAAATTCGAGGGAATTCCAAATTTTGGCTAAGTTAAACCAGGTTACAAGTCCATGAGATAAGACTGGGTTACATAATTGCAACGTAACTATAGCATATGCCCATGACCAAGGCAACCCTTGCAGCCTCGTGACCTGTCAGTCGCAAGGTCACAAGGTTGCACTTTCGACCGCCTATATTCCACGCGACCTGGCGACCAAGTGACCCCCAAGACCTTCCAAGTCGCAAAGTCGCAAAGTCACCTTAGTTACAACTAGGAACGCTTGCGACCATGTGACCATTCAACTCTACAACTCGCAAGGTTGCAAGGTCACATTTCCTATTCACATCTTCCAACGTGACTATGTGACCATGCGACTTTGTGACCCTTGAGTCACAAGTGACCCTTGAGTCGCAAGGTTGCGCTTTACCCCCTCATAACCCTTGTGACCTCCACATGTGTGATGATTTTATAAATAGGAGGGCACCCTGGTCGACTTTTATAGAGCTCTGTTGGTTGCACCGGAAGGCATAAATCCCTCTGACCAACTTCGTGCGCACGTCTGACTCCGGTAAATAATGGTCACCCTTCTTGCAATGATTATTTTCTTCCAAATGTCATCAACTACATCCCCTAACCTCTGACTTACCTCCTACCCTAGGGTTTAGCTCTTTACTTAGCTTTCCTCCCTGGTTGTGCTCCATAAATCACCCTAGCCCCCCCCCCACTCTTTCACTCTTCCTTACACCTGATCCTCCTCGTTAGATCAAGAAACCTAAGTCTTAACTTTTTTTTGAAAGTGACCCAGGTCCCCCTAAGTCATCTGGAGGCCTCCTCTGGGATAATATGAACCTTAGTTGCATGCCTTGTGGCCGCGATATCCTTCTTGTCGTGACTCTGCGACTTTGCGACCTCGCGACTTCCTTTTCCTGTGACTCTGCGACTTTGCGACCTCGCGACTTCCTTTTCCTGTGACTCTGCTACTCTACAACCTCATGACTACCCATTCCCCACGTCCTCCTACCTCCGTAATCTTGCGACTCCTCTTCCCCTATGACCTCCTACTATTATGACCCACAGTCTGCCCCTTCGCATCTCAACCTCATGGTTACACCTGACCTATGGCCTCAGTCGCACTATCGTATTAGATACCTTATGACTCCCTCATTCCCGTGACCTCCCTCTCACTAGCTAAGTTTTCTTTTGGTATTTTCAGTTTATGGTTATTCCCTCTCTCTCATCGTGGGATTTCATTTTTGACATGCTAAATTACATCGAGCTCGAGTGCATATCCATTTCCTCTTTTGAAGATGAGATGGGTCATCCAACTACTAGAACATATCAAGGTGCATCAGGAAGCAGGACATGTGAAACAGATCTAGACAAACAACTGCCTATCTTTGCAAATACGACATGCAACAGAAGTAAGACCACCAGGCTCTCCTGGTATGAGATCTATGAAGAATTTTCTAAGAGGGATATCCTGAAGACACAAGAGGACTTTCATGTATATATCAACGTCAAAAAGTCAAGGTTACACAAAATGGCGGCTCATCCACCAATATTCCTATGTGCTGAAGTCATTGAATGGGTTTTACAGTGCACAAGCACAAAAGACTGGATGATTAGGGGTCATGATGAGGCACCTATAGCTACCATTGCTTCCTCGAATATCAGCACCTACTATAAATTTCCTAAAAAGCAGTAGATTTTTAACACCAAGTGGTTCATTGGATTCACTACCCCCATAAAAGACATCTTGAGGAATTGGTGGCAAGAACCTGTGAAGTTCCGAGTCAGGACAAATCAGGCATACAAGACCGAAGGGCTACGTAGGGTGTATCAGTTAATCGCTACAATGATGTGTTGATTATATGGCAAGGTAGATTGTGATGTGTTTTATGGCATGTGGGTTCCACTCATGTATGCCATCGCCACTCAGGGAACTATTTTCAATTCAGTTAGCATCTTGTCATAATCTTTAAGAAACAACATAGCCATCCCTCAAAGCCCAGCTCAAAAACAACCCCTAAAATTTTATATGTCTATGTACCTCCTTGACATTGTTTGTTCAAGGTGCCACTTTGAACACTGGAGCTGCAATTGGGACTCATCAGCACCCCTACCTGTACACTGCCACTACAAGGTTTTCTAGGACATGGCTTATAGAGCCACATTGGATATAATATTTGAAACATTTATCATCCCACTATACCAATTGTTTTTCAGAGAAGATCCACCTTGCATGTCCCAAAGATCCATAAGGACCGTGGTTAAAGTAGCTCATTGGTTCCCTATCGATGAGGGAATAGTAGTCAGGGTGTATGGTACTCATAGACCTCTGCACGCTCTACCTAGGTTCACCACAGATAGGACTTTTCTACGAGAGGTATGCTACTAGATGACATAGGGTTTCCTGAAAGTGCTGCACAAAGGTAAGAAGAAACCTTGGCCACCTTTTGCTCTTACTATTGGGGCGTACATAGTGGAAAACTTCAAGCAGGTGGATGCGGAAGCTGAAGAACTCGAGGGGAGTCATTTTGTGACACTAAATTACAGAACGTACAACCCCAAAAAGATCGTAGCTACCCACTGTAAGAAGGAAAAATTCAGTTGGTCTTACACGCGCACTACGGAGGACCTCGAGACAAAATTAGGAACTGGTACAACTCCACAAGGGAGATCAGCCCCAGTGAGCAACAAGCCATAGAAGATGAAATCCTTGATGATTTCCAGGATGATGAAAACCTCAGAGAAATAACACCGAAGAGAGCTGAAACATCAGGGGAACGAAAAGGAAAAGAAGTAGAAGATCTTCTAAGCAACAACGAGGAAGAAGAGATTACACTCATACAAAGAAATGCCAAACTAGCAAGAAAGAAGCAAGAATTGAATAGATAGAGAGAATTGGAAAGAAAGCAATCGCAAGAACCTCACACTCAAAGCTAGGTTGAGATAGAGAGGAAAAGGAAGGAAGATGAGGAAAGGAGGAAGGAAGAGGAAAAGAAAGCACGAGAACAGGAAGAGAAAAGAATGGAAGAAGAGGCTGAAAAGTAGAGACAAGCAGAAGAAGCTGCGACGAAAAACAAGATGAACAACAAAGGTTACAACAGGAACTAAAGAACATGGAGGAAGAACTAGAAAGGCAATAGGCACTAGCAGAAAGGGAAAATAGATAATGGGAAGAGGAGATTAGGGCAAACAAGGAGAAGGAAATGGTAGCGGCTGAACAAGGAGAGATGAGCAGGGTGGTTGATCCAAGCCCAGGACAGAGTGAGCTTCCTCCTTTGGACATACCTCCCATTCCTCCCCTCACTGGTGGGCACCTACCCCTCCTAGAGCTAGGCATCATAGAATATCAGGAGGAAGAGGTTCTAGATCTGACTAAGATCACATTTGATGAAGTGAACTTCAAGATTATACAGGAGAGGAAGAGATCTTGCAAAAGGAACCCAACTGACCCGTTGTCAGTAACTACAATCACATACATCGTGCCAAATATCTCATCAAACCTGCTAATGATTGCCTCTGCCGATACAACATTCGTAGCTGCCACCAAACACAATGTAGCCCGAATGAGTAGAAAAATTGTAGATTTGTAAAATAGGTTATATGCATCTGAGCAAAGGGCCAGTGTAGTAGAACAGGGGAAGAGGAAATTGGATGAGGAAATCATGACACTTCGCTTGCTACATATAGGATCTACTGATTTCCAAACAATAGTCGCATCAGAAATAGAAATCCTGGGAGAGACTATGGCAATAGTTTATGAGGAGATAGAAAAACTACACCACACTATAGCTCCCGTTGTGGCTATTCAGACTCACTCAGAGGAAAGGGTTGCCATGCTCAAAGAGGCCATTACCACCCTAGATAAAATACATGAGTGGTTTGAAAAGTACCTCAAATCTCTAGCAGTAGTACCTAGGAAAGATTGAATTGCTATGCAGAATACCAGAGTCCAACTTCGTATCAAAATGCAATCCAGAGATAAGTTGGTCAAAGATGCAGAAAGGGGCTTGGCTTCCTACAGGAAATTGTTCAACAGTCTGGAGTCAGTGATCTAACTGCATGGACCCCCTTCTATAGGAGAAATTGGATAGGTCAGGAACCAGGAGGAGATTAATGCAAGCATTTGTAGAAACATATAGACAGGTTGCCCGCACAGGAGATATGCCAGTCTCAGTAGAAAATATCAAGCATTACATTGTGGAACCAGTAAGTTTCTACACCAAGTTGGGAACCCTAAACAATCATATACATGCCAAGCGAAATACTCATATCCTAGACACATTGGAATGCTTACACAAACATGATGAAGACCAGTTGCCAATCTCCCCCATCGCGGCAGAATACAACATATGGTATACTTGAATGAAAAGCTCGGGCTCAGCATCCCAAAACTCGCCATCTACAGCTTAGTCAACTAGGATGATAACCATTTCCCTTTTCCTTTATGTTTTTTCTATGGTAGCACGAAATACTCTATGAACACGAAAGATCACATAGAATGCTAAATGTCAAGTGGTTTCTGAAAGGTCACATGGAAGTCTAAGAGTCAAGAGTAGACCAAAGGTCTCTCTCATCCTATAAATGTAACCTCACGTCTCATTTAAAGGGACTATTTGAGCGAAGCACTTTTGGATAGTAATAAACACAGTTCTTAAGAGAATTGTGGTTCTTCTAGTCAATGCAAGAGTTAATTGTACGTTTTCACTATTGAATACTTCAAATATCTATGTGTTGGTACCATGAGTATTTTCAACACTTGATGGATCGAATGTTCCCAAAAGCTTCTTGATGTGCAGTCACTCCACATGCTATTTCGTACCCTGAATCTGGTTTTGCTACATATGAATGGTATTTGGTTTATTTCACTCTATACGCGTGCTAATGAACTATTTCTTTAGGTGTTAGTATAATCTCTTTTTTAACTGTACATTTTTGTATGATGGTAAATGGTTGATTATTGTGAACTGATTTTGCAATCGTTAAGCAGTGTTTATTTAATTTGCACAAGTCTTGTTTAAAGTCCTACTAACAGTAACTTTACGTGAGACTATGTGGCTTATCTCTTGCTATTCATGGTATATATGTATGACACGGGATACTTGTCAGTTATACTCTTATGTTTCTTACAACTCATAGTTTCTACTAAGTTCATATCACACCTCTATCCGAAGCTAGTTCTGCGAAACTAAGCGGCAGCCTGGCCCACATACTAGAAGGGATCTCCAACACACTCGGTGCAGGCTCTAGTTGGGAACCTACACCGAAGAGATATCCTTTCCTGTTGGTGATAAATTCCAGCACATCAACAAGTACCAAGGATCAGGAGACAAACATGGTAAAAATTCTTCAATTTCTGGCTCAAATGGATGCTTCTCATCAATTGTAGTCCATTGGATCTCTTGCTCTTTTACTGTTTCTTTGGATGTAACTTTATCCTTGGCGGCTATTCTAGAACTAGGACAAGGACTTGAGAAGACTCTTATAGGGGCATATCCTTTTCCTCCCAATAAATTCTTGAGCATCATTTTAATTCCTTTGCTAGTCTAGAACTCTTACTTCGCAAATGGATTAGTATTGAGACTATTACATTATCCAAAAGGAATTGAAATTAATGAATCCTATATTATTTTTATATGCTTTTAATTGTGCACCTAATAATTAATGAAAATATCATGAGTTTGTCTAATTTTTCAAAATAAGCACCTATATATACCTCCCCAACAACGATGCTAAAATGTTGGGTGATTTAATCGTGAGCTAAACCCCTGTCTTTAAATTGTCAACCTAGGGTTCGTGAACTGATGAGGTATGCATGTATTATATGTACTGGGTGATTATTTCCCGTAATAGACTAATCTAATGTAAGAAACTTGAAACTTATTAGAAATAAAATAATGAAAGAAAATGAAAAGCAAGTGCACACATTCTCTCTCAAACGTGTTCTTTCTCAATCACTTTTTCTTTCAAAGACTACCTCTACAAAAACAAACAATTCTAATCTAAGCTATGAAATGAAAAAGTAATTTAATCAAGTAGTCTACGAGATTACTAATGTGAGATTACTAATGTGTCAATCCAATCCAAACATAAGGAAATTAAATCAATCTTAACAAAACAACATTAATGAAATAAACATGAAAACATATAAGCAAAATAAAATAAATTAAACTTGCATAAATGAAATAACATAAATATTTACAACAAAGGAAAGAGGTGCACAAGATGCGGTTGATGGGGGGCCTCCAATCCTCAACAAGCACACCACACAATTATCAAAGCTTGGATATCAAAGTAGCAACATGTATTCCATAAAATGAAGTTGGAGAAAGTTCCAAATATATTACAATAATTAAACTCTATTCATCTTTGTCCCCACTTTGAAAATTACAATAATCATTTCTTCTCCATTATTCTCTATTCTATAATATCTCATATCTTGGATGGAACACATTTGAAAGAATGATGCACTCCTATTTATACAAAAAAGATAATATAACTAATCAATAAATGTAGATCCACAAACCTCTCCTACATGCACAATTATTTCTTGTGGTTACAACAAATGACCTAAAAATATGAGATACAAATTCTCTCACACATATTTAGGAGACACATATCAAACATCCATGATTCTTCTCCTTTAAATGTGCTTATCCAATAATCCAAATCTTCTACAAATATTCCATAAATCTTCATGAGTTGAAATTGAAATTCGAATTTGTGGTTGAGTGGCCCAATAAGACTCTTCTAGAATCTTCAAATAGGCCTACAACATCATAAAACTCATCCCACTTTTAAATATATGTGAAAACATGTTAATTTCCTAATATTTAATCATAAATTCTCTTAAAATATTTAAAATAAATGACTTCGAAAATAATAATGATAATCCTATATGATCATGAAAATGGTATTAATGTAGGGTTATGGAGTTACAAAATATAGTAAATAGCTACGAAATATGGTAAAATAATAGAAATGAGGGTGAAAGGGGATGACAGTTTGGAGCCCCAACAGTGACATCAATAGGACATTGAGAATTTATGGTAACGTTGATTCATATGACATGGGATCTATGTGGACACATGGATACCAGTAAGTTCAATGTGACATGTCGTCTAAATTATAAGGATATTCCCTGTCACTTAATGTGGGTAACATAGAGTGTGACATAAAATTTGGTGTTTTAGGACCTGAAGGTTTCCATCCATTCCTTATGTCTAGCACTGGGATCAGTTGAAACATCCCTGGTTATGGGTGTAATTAACAGAATGCATGATGGTTAGGTTGGTCGTTAACTGACATGGAAGGTGCTAGCAGCAGATCCCATTGTCTGTTAGGGAGGTAGGGGGTCCCACTATTAATATAAATGTTTGGACTTAAATTAGAGAATTTGGGTCAAGGCATAAATTGTGAAGTGGTAAACCCATTGGCCATCAAGAATACCGTGTGGCACTACCTAATCGGTTAATATTAAGGAGGACATAACTTTCAATCGAGGAGTTAGATTGAAGTAAGGTTTATATTGCCATAAATCTGTTGACAAGTTAGATGCCATGGTGTCATTCGAGGTTAACTCCACTAACCTTAGAATGAAAGGAAATTTTGTAACCCCATTTCCATAATGAGACCTTAGAGGTTTGGTTAATTAAATGTAACACCTCCCATAAGCCTAGGAAGCCTGAGGGGGTGGAAGGGAGACTTACGACCACCCATTGTACAAGTAGCGGACTCAACATAATTTAATGCGAGAATAGATTAGTAAATCTAATAGGAAGCCAAGGAAGTGGAAACCAAGTTTGAAAACTTGAATTAACAAAACAAACTCATAATATTTCATGAAGACTAAATCACTCTACATGTAGCCATTATGGACAACAATGTGAGCCACGTCCACTGAAAACCAAATGCCAAATTTTCAATCAGGTATATCACAATCCCATATATCATTGCATAAATATATAATGGGTGGGAAGGAGTAATTATGGCTAGGAATCCCTAGCCACTAGCCCCTTTGATGGCTTCAACTCTACTTCAATCCTCACATTCAATCTTGTTAAAAAAATTGCATCTTGACCTTTGATGAGAATTAAGAAATGTGTGTGTGAATATTTCACTATTTCAAGAAGTTAAAAAATGTCCCTATCTATCCCAAATATATTTGAGTGGTATGCATAATGAATCCCAGTAGAAATTAAAAGGGCACTCACACTATCCACATGGTTGGTCAATTAGTATATGGTTCTTGGAAATATTTTCACTACTAAGTATGTAGACTGAGGGAAATTTGTTTTTGATGTTTTGCATAAAGAAGATCCATATGCCAATATTTGAATCAACATAGGGTATACCATAAATATAATGACCAAGGAAGCAATAAAGAACCATAAACCACCTAAATTATAAGAAACTCATATAGTTGTCCAATTGCTTGATTGATCCACTATTCAAATATAATGGCTCCTTAAAGATATGGTGGTCTTTGTAGAATATTGGAAACACCCCATTGATTTTATGGTTTTCAAATAAAAATCTACTCTTGAAGGATATCCCTTGATCCTAGGAAGACCATGGTTAGCTAGCACTAATTCTTATATTGAATCTGGATAAGGAGACATGACTATCTCTCATGGGAACTCCACCGAGAAAGTTACCTTGTATCCTCCCTCCAAGCCCAATGTTGATGATGATACACCTTCCTAGATAGGAAATGAGGATAGTGATGAAGAAAATGCCCTGTAAATACTTATTGTTGATAAAATGGCCCTCTATAAGGAATTTACTAAAGATGATACAATGAATAATTTTATTATAAACCCCAATTCATTCACCAATGATACTCCACATTTTTTGACTATATATAAGATCAAAATATTCAATAAAATTGTTCAATGGATAATCTCTCCATATAATGAGGTTATATGCCTCACCCATTTTATTCCATAATAGAATATTCCACTAAATTAATGGAAATCAACCCTATAAAACCAATAAACAGCAATAGTGGGCTAGCTCCTTTGCAAAATAAGTAGTTGATTACATTATTGTAAAAGCATAATAGAAAATTTACATGGGATTATAGAAATAGGAGAGCAATCCACCCTGATTTTTGTGCTCATTATATTTATATAAAGGGTAATTCCCATCTCATTCAATAACCCCAATGACTATGAATCCCAAACTATAAGAAATATTACTTAACAAAGACCCTTTGTGTTGTTATAGGATCATTCCATTTCATTCCATGAATCTAATAAATAGACATGGCCCTTGCACTATTGATTTGTGTGTTAAGTCTAATGGTGATGCTATTTTTCATCGATATCCAATATTCTACGTATTGTATTAAGTGTAAAATGAATAATACCCCATAATAGAAGAAAAATATCCTTTAAAAGAAAGATCCTTTCACCACAACCAACAACTTCATCCATCCTAGTCAAGACTTGAGTATGTAAGGCAACCTTCTAGAACAAGAATTGACTTATTATAGGAAAACCATTGGATAGCCTACCATTGGTTTGAAACATTGAGTGTAGAATTCTACTACTTTCTAATCCAATCTAGCATTTGTAACATGCACAACCTAAAACAAATATTTTGGCTTCTAAACTAATACCTTTTACTACATTAACTCAATGTCACTTTTATTAATGTTGGAATAGGTTGTTCGTTGTACTATGCTTTACCAATACTTTATTAAGATAATGATAAATTAGCTTACTTATGTTTAATCTCCAAACCAAATTGAATATCTAAAGTGTTAGCTATGTATGTACTTTTATTATATAACGCTTCACATTCAACCTTGACCCCGTCTCATTTACCGATTTTAAGGGTGTACAATACGATACTTTTTCAATGTAATATTGTTGTATTGTTGACAACCTAAGTACATGGTCCCATCACTTAACTTAACACTTTGTATTCATAAGAATTATATCATATATATATTAATTCTAGCTAAGACTTTATGAACTTTTGTACCTCGTTCTAGATTATTCCTTGATATGCCTAACTTGTAATGCCTTGGCGAGGTTATAATAAATCCAGGATTTGGTTCTTATAGCATGGATCTGACAACCCTCATCACATAAGCTTATTCATGGGTGTACCAAACCCTACCCTAGCCGCACTCACATGCCCCACTTGCATTCGTCATGCATCTAATACAGCCTCGGCTCTCGTGATTCGATCCTACATTGAACTTTTATGGAATGCTTTCAAAAATCCTTACAACATTGATTCAAAGGGTAATTGATCCTTAATTTGTCTCTCTGACATTCATGGAGAAAAAAGGGTTTTTACAATGTGATAGGCTAATTTATTTATGAAATTAATGAGGAAGAGTCAACAAGTAGTTTTAACCCTAAATCTCAAGTATTTCGATTGCACAGGTAAGCCCCTCTCTCTATCCATTCGGGGTCTACAACATGGTGTTAATACTTTATTAGTTGTAAAAGTTTCCAGAGGATACTCATACTGCCGCCAATTTTCTACTCCCAAATTTAGAGGTAACTTCCTATTGTTTTTCAACATGGGTTTATTTCACTCTGAGGTGAACTCCAGGGTCCAAAGCTCGTGTCTATTTTTTAGGGTTTTGGGCCCCAGTCATAGGCACACAATAGGAAGGTTTTGACTACATTCACTCCCACAGAGGCTCATGAGTGTGACTGGAGCCTTCTAGTCGCATGAACATCTCAATGTACATGCGACCGAAGGTAAGGGTTTCATAATCACAATTGCATGCTTGCCTCGAACCAGATATGACCCTAGTCACTCACATATCAGGCTTAAGGGGTTGACTAGGATGTTATAATCACTCACATAACATCTTGAAGGGTGCGAACATGGATCTTAGATAAATCTGGGAAGATCTGACCATAGTCACTCACTTACAGTACTTTAGAGAGCAACCAGGAAGCCATAGTCACTAGGATGACTCCTCCTCCGTGCGTTTGAGACTCAAATGACATAATCTCAATTTTCCAAATATTTTTCTTAGTGAACACAGGGTTTGACAGTTGACTACAGATAGAAATAGTTATTTACAGACTTCAAAATATGATTTTTAGTAGAAACATTATTGGGTTCATTTCATGAATGTTGTAGTTGTTTTTGCTTATTAGTTGCATAAATGAATATATGGATCATTGTACTCTCTTTTGTTGAACCATTTGATGATAATCTTAGTAGAAGAAGAATTTGAAAGGGTTTTTCCCTGGTCTCCAACCAATCTTGGTGTCTCTATGTGCGAATTATTTTCTTCTATTGTTCCTTTATATTTTGTTGCATTGATGATGATGATTTGTTGTTTCTACATAGTTCCATATGTTCTCGAATAATGATGTAAATCTGAATAAAGTTATGATGCGCAGTACTTTCATCCTTCTACGCGCAGTAGGTTTCCCACCAGTCCTTGACGTGGGGGGCTGCTTTTAGAAGAGCAAAAACAATCTTTTCCCGGCTCGAAAATTCATGAACAGAAAAATAACCCTCTAGCAGATTTAACCATTTATCTACGGCATCTGCGTCTATCTGACCCTCGAATATGGGGA
>APFE030727662.1:0-16515 GCA_000404065.3 Pinus taeda | reverse complement strand
CAGATTATTCTGAGAGGCTGCCATTGTGCTAAATTTTAATTTAGTATAATGTGTATCTGTCTTATCATCAACATTCATAAAGTCCCACCATAGCTTCTTGTAGTCTGAAAAATCATAAACTGTATCCGGGAAGATTATCTTTGGATCATTTCTTGGCCATCTTGCACAAGTTTTGACTTGTGGATGATTTTCCCATAGATCTCTGGTACGATAAATACAGAAGTAAGCTCCATAGATCCTTGTACCACTATCTCCATGGTGTCCAATTCGGCCAATATCATGAAAATTTGATTCTAATGCTTCTCTTGCTGTCCTAGCATCAGCTTTAGCTTTAGTATACACCATGTCATGAATCCATTTTCTGCCTTTTGGGTATACTCTTCTCTCCGGTACGTAGTGTTGAAGATCAGTATGAGGCTGGAGGTTTGCATCAAGAACCTTTGTATTCCGTAATTGCCATGTAAGCTTCCAGTTGTTCTTGTATGTATCCCAGTCTTGATTATCTGGGATGGTCCTCAAAACTTCACACTTCTGGTTTTGGTCCCATTCAGTGACAATCATCATGACCTGTGCAGCATCTTTTTCAAGATATTCCCGACTGAGAAAATCAGGGAGGCAATTTTGTTCTCCTTTGATATGCTCAATAGAAAAATCAAAATTTGCGAATAACGCCTGCCATCTAGCAAATTTTGCTTCTTCTGGTTTCTTGATGTCTTTAGCCAAAACTTTATTCATTGCTGAAGCATCTGTTCTGAGCAGGAATGGTTTATTTATGAGATAAACTGCAAATTTACTAATACAGTTCCAAGCAGCTTTTACCTCTCTTTCAATAACAGAATATTTTTGTTCAGTTGGGTTCCAAACCCCTGAGGCAAACTGAACCACTTGTTCTTCTTCACCAATTCTCTGCTTCAGAATTCCACCCCAACCTATGTCACTGGCATCAGATTCTACAATTTTAAATGCTTCATCATCTGCAATATATAGAATAGGCAAGGATTTTACCTTTGCCTTGATCTCCTGGACTGCTCTTGTATGTTCTTCTGTCCATGGGGGAGGATTTTTGCCAGTCCTCTTATTGAGCTCTTTTCTATCAATAGCGCAATCTTGGTAAAAAACTACTTACATAATTTAAACAACCAAGGAACCTCTGCAGCTGTGTCTTATCCTTTAAGACATCTGGAAATTTGTCTGCAAATTCAATAGCATGCTGCTGTAAAGCGATCTGGCCATTTGCAATCTGGTGACCCAAAAACTTTATAGAAGTCTGGAATAATTCCATCTTCTTTTTACTCAAAACAAGACCATTTTTTCGGACCAACTTCATGAAAATATTTACATGCTTGAAGTGGTCATCAAGATTTTTTGAAAAAATTAGAACATCATCAATATATACAAGGAGCCAATCAAAATATGGTTTGAATATATCATCCATGACTTTCTGAAACTTGGAGGGAGCATTTTTGAGACCGAAGGGCATGACGTTCAACTCATAATGCCCTGCTGGGATGCTAAAAGCAGTTTTGAATTTGTCTTCTTCATTAACAGCTACTTGCCAAAATCCTGCTTTTAAGTCAAACTTTGAAAATACCTTTGCTCCTGCAATTCTTCTGATTAAGTCTCCTTTATGCGGAATTGGATAGGTATCATCAGCCAAGACTGAGTTTAGAGGCTTGTAATTTATGACAAGTCTGGGAATGCCTCTAATCTGTTCAGCTCTTTTATTCACATAGAACTCATAGCAGTTCCAAGGGCTGGTGGATTCTCTGATTAGGCCTCTGTTGAGCAGTTGCTGAATTTCTTGCTGACATAATTCTCTGTACTCTTGGCTCATGGGTATTGCTCTACTTTTGCAGGGCTTACCTTTGTAACCTTCTTTGTAAGGCAGTTTGATTGTATGCTGCTTCCTGTGCCAGAAAGCATTTGGTTCTTCTGATCAACATTTTTCTGCCAATTTTTCTTTTAGCTCAAGAATCCTTCTTTTGATCTGCGGCTGTTTTAGTTGTTCTTCTATTCTCAATTTGCCTTTTAGATCTTTGAGATCTGTTAGCAAGGATTCTGCTTTGTCCAATTTCTGCATAGCTTGGACCATTGTGGAGACTCTAGGAGTAGAAACATAGGGGAGCTCAATCCTTTTTCTTGTACCTCTGGATGTAGGCACAGAGATGAAATAACCAGCTTTACCTCCTTTTATTCTTGCTGAACCATGTGGTTCTACTGCGGCTAGAAAAACATTACCTAATATACAGTCAACAGGTATGTCTGCAATAGCAAACTTCATATATACACAATGGGTGTCGAAGCATAATGATGCTCTAGGAATTTCATATTTGAGCTTTTTATTTCCTAGACCGACCACTTCCCTTTCTGCAGAGACCCAGTATTTTGCTGGAATGTTTCTGATATTAAGAATGTTAATATCAGCACCAAAATCCAACAATGCAGTCATGGAAAATACTTGACCTTGGATACAGATTTTTACTTTAACATGATGTTGTTGATAAGTGATAGTAAATAATCTCATATCTTGAAAGCCAAAATGTGGGTCTGGTCTTCCTTCTGCAATTTCGATTTCTCTGTGGTGAGATCCTGTATTCCAGGATTCCTCTTCTTCTTCTTTTTTAATCTCTTTGCCTTTTTTGATTTCTGCAATCTGTGCCTTGATGGCCGAGATTTCTGACTTGAGCTGGTGAATTTCACCACTCACTTCTCCCAAAGTCAGGGATCTTATTTTTCCTGGTTTTTTATGATGCATCTGGAATGATTTAGTGTTCTTTTCATATGATGCATCAACAAACAGTGGTTTCTTACCTGATTCTTTTGTAGCCGTAGATTTGAGCTGATCTGTAAACGCTTCTATCAGGCGATCTTTCATTGCTCCTTCTTCCATAGTCCTGATCTGGGCTAAGATCTTCATTTCTGCTTCTTGTTCAACAGATGCCATAAGAACTTTTTCTTTGGGAGCCTTTGGCCTTTCGTCTTCTTCACTGGAGCTGTAAGAAACTTCAGAATCATCATCATAAAAAACATGACATGCACATTCATCTGAGTTAGAACAAGAACATTCTGATGATTCTGAATCAGTATATTGGCCCATATTAACCTGAAACTCTTCATCTGTACTATTAAAAGAATCAAGAGATGAATCTTCTAATTGATGTTGTTGGGCTGAAATATGAAAATTTGGACATTTTTCTGTAACATGATTCTTTGATTTGCATCTTAAACAGTAAAATGGGCTGGAATGTTCTTTCTTGATTTGTTTATCTTTTTGAGCATAAACAGTTGTTTTCTTTCCTTTATTAAGTTTAGACTCTTCACCTTGTGGGCATCTTGAGGCTGTATGCCCTGTCTGTCCACACAACCAGCAAGTTATTTTGTTCCACTTCTCTTGCTTAGATGTGTGCAAGTGTATATCAGAAGGATCATAGTAATGAGTCTTAGGGATGTACCTATAATGGCCTTTTCTTTTATTGCTTTTATCCCTTGTGGGATATTTTATTTTCCTTCTTGGGTAATCCCTTTTATTTCTGTAGAAAGTCTCTTTAAATTCTCTTTTTGCTTTTTTCTTAGACTTTCTCCTTTTGACTAATGGATCATCAACTGTTAGTCCATATTTGCTGCAAATGGACTTTTTGTCTGGCAACCTGGATAATTTTTCAAGAGACCTATTCACCTTTGAACTGGTACAAAGACTGACAAGTGTCTTTGTAATATGGGAATATATTTCTCCCCATGTATAAGATTCAAAAGGTAACTGAAAAATTTCTTGCATTCTGATGTAATCAACAAATCGAGAGGGCAGAGCAGCAAGGTACACCTGCTTCCAAAGCAGATTTTTGGAATCCTTGACTTCATATATCCGTTGCATCCAGTCCCTATGAAAATCATCATATTGAGACATTTTATGGCATTTGAGGTTCATCAGGATAACCTCATGTTTATTTGCTATCTCAGTCTCACAACCACACCAATGTTCTAAAATCATAGATGTTAAGGCACCAATCATGTTATTCGTTGCAATGCCATCTTGGTTATGAATCACATCTCCATTTTCATCTTTCAAGACTTCAGCTTCCATAGTTTCAATCAGCTTAGGAGATGATTCAGTTTCCCACCATCTGAGAAGAGTACCTGTGAAACATTGGATGATTGTCTTGCAAGCATCCACTTCTGATTTCCCCCTTAGACACATGAGCTTATATTCAGTGTACATTATATCAATCATTTGGCGGATCTGGCCAACACTCATGTTATCAATGTTCCACTCTCTGTGGGAGTCAGGGAAAAAAGTATGTGCTTCAGGCATTTTTCCTTTTCCCTCAATGTCAGGAGCAGAATACTTGGTAAATCTATGTTCAAGTGGCTCATAGATTGGGAGGATTTGGGTTTCTTGAGGCTTATGCTTTTCTGCTTCTGGTTCTTCAAATAAAGAAGCAATAGTTATTCTTTCAGGCTCTTCTTCTTTAGTCTCCTTGGGAAATAGTAGAGGGAACTTCTCTATATTTCTTATTGAGTGTTCAATATTTATATTTCTTTTGATCAAAAATGAATTTGGAACTGGCTTTTCTACTTTTGCAACCTTCATCTTATCAAACTTCTCATTTAAGCCAGTGAGGAGTGTTTTAGTTGTATCCATGTGACCAACTAGATTTTCTCCTATCTCCTCTATTTTATTTAATGATTCTCTAGTGTATGAGCGAGTCATACTGGAATCAAACTGAATACTATTCAGACGATAATTTACATTATTAAAGGAAGACTGTAAAGATGAACCACACTTTTTAAAAAGTCAACAATATATCATTTATTCATGAAACAAAATATTTCCTTATACCACCGCTTGTCATGAAACAATGAGCCCCAGTGATCCCTACATCCTCCACCCCTTTCTCGGTGTTTTAATTATATTAGTTTTAATTTTTATATTAAATAATATTTAAAATATATTTATTATTAGTAAATTGCCCCCAAAGGTGGGTAGGTGAAGCCCAATAATAATATTAAATTCGAAAAAATTGTATGAAACATGAGCCCATGAATACCCACATCCTCCACCCCTTTCTCGGTGTTTTTTAATATTAATATTAGTTTTAAAATTTTATGTAAAATACCTTTAAAATATTATTATTTAATTAGTAATTGGCCAAAGGTGTAAGGTGAAGCCAATAATAATTTAAATGAAAAATTGTTTTAATTTCCGTATACCAAGCAAGCTCATAATTATCAATTAATTAAGTTTTTTTAATTGTGTTTTATTTTTAAGATATATAATATATATATATATATATTATATATATATACTATAATATATATATGGATTGGTAAGGTCGATATGTTTTGTAATATCTACAAGTAAGAAGAGTGGTTTTGTGATGTCTATAACCAAGAAAAGTTTTAAGAAAAATCTATGTATACAGAAAGAGATCATGTAAAAATATTCAAGAAACCAAATTAACACCTCTTGTTTAAATCTTGTTTAAATCTCTAGATTGGAGATTGAATATCAAGTCCACAAAATTTCCATCTTCTATCACTACCCCTCTCCGAAACATATCTTATGTGATATATGTTGTATTGGCCCAAAACATAAATGGCTACAAATCCTATAAGGCTAAAGCTCAAACTATTAATGTCATTTTGTATCTTGATGACTCCTAAAATGCTAAAAATCACTTAACTCTTACAATACAATACACTAACATATAGTAACGTGGATTTTTGAGCTAAAACTGGTCAACAAATTCAGCCGCTTCTTCCAATATTGCATCCACTTCTACAATTTCCCAACCAATGTTATTGGATGAAATTTCAGCATGCATTATACGAGAATGAAGGAGCAAAAATATCCAAAAGCATGAACTTGATTTGGTTGATTTTTTCCTAGCTTGCCATTGTGACATCATAAATGACCAAATTACAAAGTTGTAAGAAAAAAACTAGAACAAAATAATGGTTCGATTACTGAAAAGATGAAGGAACAGAAGAAGACCCTATGGACCATGGAAGTTGAATACCATTGCATGTGGTTGGAAGTGGAAAAATCAAAATGATTACTTTTTTTCCCAAGAAGGGGAGGATGATGCAAGAACATCCAATTAGAGAAAAAAATTAGAGTAATTAGAGTGTATGTAGAATTGAAATTTAATAAGGAAGAATTGAGGGACTTTATACTTTTGTTTTGAAACTAGATAAAAGTTGCATATTTCAGCAATATTGGGGACAAAATAAATTGATCATTCCTTCTATTTCTGGATATATTGTTGTACATTTGGTTGTTTCTTTGGACAACCCTTGATTCAACATCACATATAACAATAGTGTAGATTGTTTCTTTGCGTCAAATTAAAATTAAATAAGAAGCAACCTTACCTGTGCATGTCACCTAGCCTGCATAATTCTTTTAACAACCAAACAAATCTCTTCCTATCTTTTAAGGAACCATGGAATGTGTACACAACAGAGAAGGTCTAAAACAAATGTTGAAATGGTTCTACAATGTCAACCCTTAAAAAAGGAAAAATCTGCTCATTGGCCAATAGGTAGTTAGTTTATTCTAACAAGTTATCCTTCAAGACTTGTAGATCTTTAAACATTTTCTTAATATAGAAAGAGTTGGTAAACATAACATTAAAAAGTAGTAACTACATTTGCATTAAAGAAACTAGATAGCAATTCCATTATCTAGGGGCACTGTAAATTTTATTTTTTTCAATTATGGTTGTTATTTGGCATAGCTTGCATTTGTTTTCTTTTAAGCCTCAATATTTCCACGTAGCCACGAAACTAGATTTTTCAAAATCAAACCCAGGGAAAAAAATTGCCTTTGTTATATTGGCTCTTTTGTTAACCATGTGGTCATGCACACCATGATGATGTTTCCTTGTTTTCTCCATTGGCTCTTCTGTTAACCATGTGGTCATACATACCATGATGATGTTTCCTTGTTTTCTCCAAAGTTAGAGAGTTGTGCCATATTTCAACGTTACTTTTCAATTATCACTGAAAAACCACCTCCCGCTGTGATAAAAATGCTCCCTGGTGCATTTGTTGTTTTTTTCTTTAACCTCTCATTAGCTATTCTTTTTGTTTTTTTTTTATCTCAACAATTTGTGCTTTCAAATAATTTATCCAAGGTTAATGTTCTTGGTAAAGTCAGGAAATCTGTTTTTTAAATTTTAACTAAAATGATTTCCAAAGTTTTTTGCAACATCCAAAGCATTTTCAGCCATCAAGGAGAATATTATTCCAGGAAACTAGGAATAATTCAGGTATTCAAGATTTACAAAATATTTTATGGGGTTTATAGTTCTAAGCAATATAATGTGTCAAATGTATTTGATAAAAATTCATCCAGATCAATCCAATAAATTATAGAAAACAAACCAACAATTGATTGTATTCATCATCAAAAAAAAATTGTAACTTATTAAACAATCCCAAAAAATAGTTTTCCAAAGTTGTTATGCAAAAAAAGAACAATTCATATTCCTAGTGGCTTCCAATCTCAAGTTGAAAAGAAAATTCAGAAAATTTCAGGTAATTTTGTATATAAAGTGCATAGCTTAAATTTGTAATTTTCACATACATATTTCATATTTCATCATTTCTCCTTGCAATAACGTAACTAAATATAGAAGCGATATTCTAGATGGGTATTGCCCACTAAAGCTATACAACAATGTCTTCTCGTGCAGTAATAACAAGAAAATGGGAAAACTTGTTTCTTCTCCTAAAACCCTGGTAAAGAACATAACAAAAGTACCAGTGAGATGTTTCATAATGGCCATTATTTGATGTGGAGACATTTGTGGTAATGGTTTAAAATAAAACCTACAAAATCTCTAAGATCTAAATAACAAGCCTTGCTTTCTCAAAAACGTCCATGAGTTATCCATTAAACCTTCAGCAACAAAGTTAGGATCTTTCTTAGTTAACTCGACCACTTACTAATATCAGCTCTTCTACACCATTTGTGATGATTGTCATCCAATTGAACCATCTGAGGTTAACATCGGTTACAAAAAGGCTTTTTGTTGTGTTGTCTAAAAACCATGCTACACAAAAAAATATCGTAATGTAAGAAATCATGTAAGATTACCAATTTTTTCACTTTCAAGTGCGGAGATTAGCAATAAAAAGAACTTTGATTATCAAAATGAGTTATTTCTTCCAAAGAACTAATTTTGTCCCCTTTTTAAAACAAGGAGATCACGAGCTCACAATACTTATTAATCTATGTATCTGCATAAGTCACATTTGTTGAAATTTGGGGTAGCTATGGGATAAATTTCCCCATGAGAATCCCAATTTCCCCTAGGAAAATTCATCTTTCTCAAAAGAGAATTCAAATTGGACAAAAGAAATATTATTATTTGATGTGTCAATTTTACTTGGGCAAGTAATCATCAAAGCATGTGGAAAATATATTTAAAGCAAATTTGAATTTAAGTTTTCCCTCCATTTATAAATTAGTCCCATAATATTCAAGTTGGTCTGCCCCAAAGGTTGTGACCTTTTGCATATGGAAACAACTATAAATTGGAATGTATCCTTCTTCATTTTGGCACTGAAAATTCGGACATCTATATGGAATCTTTTGTGGCCTAGAAAGCGTATATTTTGCTACCTAGTATGGCATCTAATGTGGCCTATAGTGGCACATGTATGTGGCCTATTTTGTCCATAATTTGTGACCTAACAAAGGCTATCTCTACAACTTTATGGAGGCTTTCTATGTGGCATAATGGAGGCAATATATGTGGCATATTCTTTGTCTCTATTATGACCTATCCTTATGGATCTAATGTGGCTACCTCTATCTTATTTGCGACCTATTCTCTATGGCATATGTGGCCTATTCTATGTGGTTTCTGTGGGAAATATCTATGGATATAATGTGGCCTATCTTAGTCTTTACCCCTCAAACCAACAGGGACCTAGAGGGGTTCCTAAGAGGGAAACTGCTAAGCTAAGGGAAACTGTGGAGGCTTAGCCCACTGTCACCGCAACTAAGTCTCCCTACGCTCTACAGACTTTCACCAATGGGAGGAGTGTCGGTAGTGTAGGTATTCACTTGTAAAGTATATGTCAATGGATAGGTGAGAAGTGACCCTCAAAACCCTTTCCCACGGATGGAGTGAAGAATGGAGCTTGCTTTCTCTTTAAGCAAGGGACTTGGTCCACCAGGGATAAGGGTTGATGCTTGGATGGTTGAGGGAGAAAGAATAGGCTTATGAACAAGTTTATCAATCCCTATAATCCTTGGGAAACTTGGACTTGCAAATGGTCCTTGACATATAGTCTTTATTGAGAAGTGGGACCACACGGGGCCAAGTGGACCTAACCCAGGTTCGGGGATGGAATGTAGCAACCAATGATGTTCCTATCCTGGAAAAGGTGAAGGGAAAGGACCAAACAAGAATACTTTCTTCAAAAGGTTGAATTGATGCTATTGAGGTCTAGCCTTGGGGATGCCTGGGCATAATTCGATCCTAAAGATAGGCCTTGATATTCCTAGAGATTCTACCATTAGAATTGCCTCAAATTTGGAGGATAGGAACGGGAATGACCAGCGTAAAATCCTATTGGAGATCAAATTATTTCCTTGGGTCAATTCCTAGGAAATTGATGCCCTGGGTGACCTAATGGGGCTAGACTTGGGGAGAAGGGGGGAAATGGTTAAAAGAGGTTTAAAATTATCACCCTTTTTGAGGGATCAGTGCCTAGTTCACCTAGGGATATGGATTCAAGGATAATGATGAGTAAGAACTTGGTTTCTTGATCAAGGAGGCCCAGAAAGTCAACTTCATCCAATGCTGAGAGAAAGAAAGGAAAAGTGACCTTCAAGAATCTATACTTCAAAGAAAATGATGCAAAATTCTCAAGATAAATAAATCTCTAGGACATTTCATTCATATAACATTGACCCATACATTAAATTAGCTAAAATATGCATAATTCCACATTTCGATAATGCAACAACTAGCCCTAATTTTAGCAGTATGCAACAACAAGAATAATGGAATCAAAATTTACCTACAACATTATAGAGTATATCCAACCATCATTTCGTTTTCTTAATAAAGCTCTAAGACAAGAGAAATATCCCAAATCCATATATCAAAATTCATCCATCTCCAAAAATATCCACCAAGGAAAAAGTGTGAAAATTCTCTATGATTAGAGAGATCCCAAGTCAAGTGATGATACAAATGAATGTATCTAACATCAATATATAGCCTCCTAAGGAGTTCAAATTAGCCTACAGACCCCTAATAATGTGCAAATAATAACCCTTAATGGTGACAAGCCCACCATACTAGCTCTTAATGTAAAAACAAGCCTTGCAAGGGGCGAAATAATGATGTATGCATTTCGTAGGGCCCTCCAAAGGTTCAATAACATCCTGAAGTTCCATATTGAGGAATAAATTCCTCGAAATATGATGGACAAGGGGGTGATCCCTTGTTCTCCAAGTAATAGACCTATGGTGCTTTCAGTGGATTTGAGGGCACATCAATGACCCTATGGGTCTCCATATGAATCGAAGATGTTTGTAGATCCTCTGCAATGGTCCAGGCGGTGGAATGAATGTTTCCATGACATCGGACAAGTGTTGGGACACCTGCCAAGAGTGTGGGGCTCCTGTGGGGGCCTGTTGGGCATAGTGTACCAATCATGTCACCATATTCCCAAAAGTGGATCGCTAGTAGTCTCTAAAAATCCATGAATATCTGTGGAGTGTTTTATGTTGTTGTGGAGGCCCATGGATCTCTATGCACAACCTACATGTGCCAATTTGGACCTCTGGGGGTCAGGATCCCATATAAGGAAGCCAAACCCAAATGGAAACCACCTGCAATCATGCATAAGATCTAATGTGTCCCCTAGGCTTCCATTACAACCAGTCATTAAAATAATTGAGTAAAAGAGCTGACAAATCATGGATAACAAAGTGGGCACTTCATAACGACATGCCCTTTCGTAGTGGGATTTGGTGTGTGCTAGTGTCTCTAGGCTCCAAAGGGGGTTAGCCAAGTACCTTATTAGGTGGTTCCAACCCTTAAAGGGGATAGTATGTCCAAGGTAGAACCTTCTAATGGGGGTGGAAAGTGACAAATAGGTGAGATGGAATAGGGAATGAGAGGGGAAGCCCTGGGCCACATAATGGGGCATAGGGGTAACTAGATAAGGGTAATCCCACACATGGGTATATAATGTATAGGAGGGAGAAGTCGTGGTACATGAGGTGCCTCAGCCTTGATTTGTCCACCCTTCTTTATATGCCTTTTTCATTTTATGAATTTTCTTTAATTAACTACTCTGGGTTGAAAGGACAAGAGCATGATGTGTATAATATAGAAGTGATTACCCCTTTTGAGGTAGGGTGGTTCATTGCCCTCTAGGGGTTGGGATAATCATGGGTTCTTGAATAATAGAGAAGGCTCATCTAGGGCCTATGGAACCAAGGTGATGGCCAATTATTGGGGTAGAGCTCATGTAATGGCTTTTACCCACGTGCTAATTATTTTTCTCTCGACCATCTTTTTCATTTTGTGGTACAATTTCCTGTTAAATGTGGTCAATTATGCTTTTCACTTTTTCTTTTAATTGTTTCAGCCTCCGGGGCATCATTCTAGGCCTGGCCCAAGGTGTGGGCAAGGGGATAGGGAGGCTAGCCCTTTGTGGACCCAGAATGGGAATGTGGACCAAGTGGGAGAAAATATGAATGGGGGTATAGTGAGTGGAAAGGGAGTAATATGTGTGGGTAAAGGAGTGGGACCATCCACCCAAAGTCAGGGTTTCCCAAGTAGTACCACCCTAGAACCGAATGTCAATAAAGGAGATCCCAAGGGACTAAGATCTAAGGGTAACAACCAAAATAGATCAAGGGGACAGGAGCACAAACTAAGCCCACTCTTTCCGCCAAATCCCCCATCAATCCATACCCAGAAGTATCCATGATAAGTAAACCCAATACTCAATTACAAAATGACAAGATATACCTTTAGATTTTGGAGGCCCACCTTCAAACATACGATCAATACAGGTGAGTGAGCGACCACATGGTTGGCTCAGGTGGAAGAGAAATGGCATGAAGAGCTAGTAGGAGGCATCAATGGGTTGTTGGCTACCGGCTGAGGCTCATCATGGAGAAAAAATCTCTTGGGAATATCACCCACAAAGTGGTGGGTAACATCTGGCTCCAACTGGGACGTGATCTCTCGAAGAAGTGGAAAAGGCTACTCAAACAGGAGGTCACGAGAACTCCAACAATCTCTTGGTCACCGTAGACCTATTATCTACACATATCAATGGCCAAAGCCACAGGGCAGCATGCTTTTCATGGTGTCTTATGATCACCGATGCTTAATGTTAGTCCATAAACCACCAAGAAATAAAATATGCAATATATATATTAAATGCAATCTAATCTATCATGAGAAACATCATATGTGGTTAGTTTTGATGCAAAAATTATCATGCAATGGATCCTACCTAACATGCATATGATAATGCTAATGCTAAGTGCAATTATAAATCCAGTGCAACCAACATATCATTGTATTAATATACATATGCCTACTAGTATGATTACTCATGAAACAAAACCCAAAGCGAATGTGGACATAATCAGATGGAGGGTGACGCGGGTGGGAGGTGGGAAAACATCTCCATTTGAGGTAAAAGGAATCTGTAGGAGAAGGAGAATAGGTCAATCTAAAAGTGTGGGTGTTTCCATCTAAGTACACAATGGTGGAATAAAATATCACTCTCAAGAACTACTTATCACAATCATTGCTTACAATCTTATGCTTTGTAGATGCCACAAGGTCGTGATGAAGGGGGAATGAAAGGTGAGGGAAGGGAGGAGTGCAACAAATAGGTTTCTCATGGTGATGGTCACATTAGAGAGGGAACCTGTGGGGTGATCATAATCCTGAGGGTGTGTCAAAGGAGATAAAGTATATTCAATGAGGGGTTCTTCCTTGACGTCATGCTCATAAGGGGGAAAGAGCTCATGGTCACTTGGGATCATTTGAAAAGGGGCGAGGGAATCACTTGTGGAATACTTGAAGTGATGAACAAGAGGATAAGGGGAGGGTGGAGTATTATATTCAATAATTTTTCCCTCCTCAAGATCATCCTTTTCATGTAAGGGAAAATAATGATTCTTCTTCTCAAGGGTATCAATGGATATGTCATCATAAATAATGCCTGAGAGAAAGGGGACACCACTCTCAACCTCATCTTCCTTGTCGGTGGACAACCAAATTTAGGACCAAAAATTTCACATTTACCTTTTTCAATGTTGAAGTAATCTTCAATGTCATCTTCCAAGGGGCTAATGGGATCACCTTCCTCAAGGTTCTCAAAAGGATATTCATCAAGAGTAATATCCTTGAGAAAGGTAAGGTTAGACTCAACTTAACTTTCCATGGGTTCATCCTTCCCAACATATGTGTTCTCTAAATCATCATTTTCATCATGCGGGCCCAAGGAGGACTCATCTTCACATTCATTATTTAGATTCTTAGGGTCTTGATGATTCTCGATGAAGGCTTCTTCTTGAATGCTCAATGCGAGGCATGCTTGAAAATGTGTAAGCAAGTCATCAACGAACTCCTCAATAGATGAGATGCTCCTAGGTTCATGATTTTGCAACCATGAGTTATGACCATAGAGGGAACTAAAGAATAAAAACATAAGGACATCCTGCTGGACCATTTTCTCCTTTGAAGTATGCACATTAATTCTTCCACGTGGTCAATTGCAGAGCTTGGTTCACCATCAAATACGGGCATCCCACGTAGCATCCTTCCCGCAACATGATTAGGATGTCCAGGGATGTTAGAAATGTCCAAAGCAGGAAATTTATGAAAGAAGGAAAACTTATTTGAGGTATACATGAAACATATGTAGGAGTCACCAAGGTGAAATTAAATATGCCTAGAAAAATGCTTGCTATGACCTACAAGCATCGACCTTAAAGTTCAATGAAGAACTAGGGCTTCGTTCTTCCAGTGGAGTTACCAATAATGATATGTCGATATGTCGTACAAGGAACAAAATGCACATCTCGTGTCCCTGGCAACAACACCAGAAATGTTACCACTCAACCCAGTAGGGGACCTAAAGGGGTTCCTAAGATGGCAATTGTGGAGGCTTAGCCCACTATCACCACATCTAAGTCTCCCTGCTCTTTACGGACTTTCACTGATGGGAGGAGTCCCGGTAGTGTAGGGATTCACTCATAAAGTATATGTCAATGGATAGGTGAGAAGTGACCCTGAAAACCGTTTCTCAAGGATGGAGTGAAGAATGGAGCTTGCTTGCTCTATAAGCAAGGGACTTGGTCCACCAGGGATAAGGGTTGAGGATTGGAGTGTTGAGGGAGAAAGGGTAGGCTTATGAACAAGTTTCTCAATCCCTATAATCCTTGGGAAACTTGGATTCCCAAATGGTCCTTGAAAAATAGTCTTTATTGAGAAGTGGGACCACACGGGGCCAAGTGGACCTAGCCTAGGTTCTGGGATGGAATGTAGCAACCAATGATGTTCTTATCATAGACAAGGTGAAGGGAAAGGACCAAACAAGAATACTTTCTTCAAAAGTTTGAATTTATCCTATTGAGATCTAGCCCTGGGGATGCCTAGGCACAAAACTTACAAAAAGGAAGCATGCTCATCCTCCATGAACAACTAAAGGTTTTTGCTTTGAAGCATGAAATCGGCTGCTTCCAAGTCGAAATTAGAAGCATATCCCAATTTAATCATGTCACATAGTCCCCCAACCAAATCTGGAAATTTCACTAGCAGACCATGTGAGATTAGCTCAGCAAAAGTAGTGGTTGTTGAAGAATGTATCTATTGTTGGTCACTATAATTTTATTTGAGTCATGATGTAATGTGTTTATCAGAAGATAGAAAAATAAATTTTATTACTAAATAAATTGGCTTATCAAAGAATGGGTTTCATGCTTGGGTCAATTGTTTATAGGTCAAAGCCTCCATTGCAGGCTTCTAGGGTTTATGTCAAGTGTCTTTGTCCATGTCATAATGTAAAGAACCCTTATTGGGATTTATTTGTCAAGAAAGAAATTTATTTTATTGTAAAATATGTCTTATAGGCCTCCTCCACCAATTCGGCCTCAACAAGGGAATTTGGCCTCACAAACTCACTATATATTGGAGCAACTTGACTTCATTTGGAGGACACACTCAACAAGTTCGAAATGCAGTAGATGGAAGCAGAAAAAATGTGAAATTCAAGAAGGAATAAGGAAAGGGATAGCGAAGGAGAAGAAGGTCATTATCTAGCTAAGAAAATTGAAATTACCTCTCTTGTTTCACACGTGCAAAGTATCTGGGTTGCAAGAAAGATCGAAGTTGCAGCCTTGAAGTTGGGCCAAAATTCCATAGCTGGAGGTTGAAGTTTTGTAGCTGGAAAGTCGAAATTCTAGGATATTACTAGGTTGAATCTGCTAGATAAAAAGAGACTACTAAATCATCTTAGAAGGCTGACTTGGTGGAGGAGGAAGATATTTTGGTCTACAGTGTTTGTCCATCTCATTTTGAATTCACTGAAGGAAGGGTTCTGACTGATTTTTCCCCTATACAGGGGTTTTAGCCCTGGTTGAGTGCCTACTTCTAGTGTCCCTGATCTTCATATTTTTGCTTTGATGATTGCTTGATGAGAAGAAGATAAACAAAGAACATAAAGAAGTTAATAAGAACATAATAATATCACAAGTAATTATCAACATAAGATAATTTTTCTACCTTTCCAATTTTCTAACAGTGGTGAACAACATCTTTACCTTTTGATTGTCACAACCAGGGGTATGTACCAAAAGGCACTTGGGGTTTTTCTCCAATCTTACCACAGTTTCTCTTTCTATATTTTTAATCTCATATGTGAATAAAGAGTATTCCATCTTGAGTGGTTCATCCGCTCCATAGATTAGGCAACCAATCAGAGCCTTGACAAGCTAATGTTTCCTGTTAGCAAACAATTTAAAGGAAGGTAAATTTGCAAGATATGCAAGAAGAATTCTAAACAATCCCATCCCTAACAACCCTTCCCCTGAATGAAGCTTCTGAAATACATCCTTTGAGACATGCAAATCACGGTTTTTTTAACAACTTGAGATATATTTTGAACCCCCATATGGTTATAAAATGAGAACAAAATGTCCAAAGGTATTTGAGGATGAGAAGGGTTTGGGTGCAGAGTAAATTTTTTAACTCCGTTGAATAACTCCTTCAATTGCAAGTCGTTGGGAACAAATGCTTAGCCTATGCTACTTACCTAAATATCTCCATTATTTGTGCAGACTGGGACTTTACAGTCGGTTCCAAGATATCATTTCACTAGGGAAGTGGAGGAGCTCGACCAATTTTGTACAATGTGCTTCCAAACCAAACAACATTTTAATTTAGTTATTTCATGGTAGTCGTTCTCTACCAAATAATGCCACAACCAACAGCAGTCTTTAATTCATGGATGGAT
>APFE030727659.1:0-10127 GCA_000404065.3 Pinus taeda | reverse complement strand
TTGTGGACCAGGTTGCGATTTTGTGGGACATCATTACATGACTCATTGATGGATGGTTGCGACCATACCTGAGTCTTCTTAAGGATGGCTGCGACCATACCTCCTATCATCATGGTCTCTTCAGCTGAGTGGCTGCGTCCACACCACAGACCTTTTTTCATATGTCTTTTGGATGGCTGCGCCCATGCCTAGACTACATGTAATTGAAATATCGGTTGTATATGCCTGCAGGTTCTTCCTGGCGGTGCTCCAGTCCAGCAGTCTTGTAAAGCATTTCACCCCTCCCACTCTCTCGGGCTTCATGCTTTAGGGGGCATCTGTTACACAGTAAAATGTCACTGCCATCATGTCAGTCTCCCCACTGTGTTATGAAATCACATTCACCTAAGCTCATGCTCCTTGAAATGGCTAAAAAACCCTCTTTGCCTAAGTTAAATGAATCATCGCGTCTGTTCATTAAATAACCGCGCTGACAGGCGGAGGCCAGTGTATCTGTTGCGTTGCCAGCGCGGAAGCACACGTGTTTTCCGCGCTGGTCCCATTTTACGGACAGCGCGCCCTCCGTTTGTACCCTTGAGCGCTGACCAGACCTCCTCTATAGTTGATCTGCGATGCCAGCGCGCCAGCCCAGTTTTGCACCCGCGCTGATCCTGTTTGGGAAAATTTGTTCTAACGGCCAACCTTCTAGATCCCTCCAGACTTGGTTGTTAGCATTGTTGAGGTGGCCATCCTTTCTCTGGCATGTCTGTTCGACTGACCATCCACTTATCTTGGGGGAAAGCTCATCCTTTACCTATTCATGGAGACTCCTTCTCCTTTATAAGCCTCCTCCATTGCCCATGAGCAGCTAGTTTGGAACATATAGACTTTGATTGAGGAATTCTTAGTGCATTAGTGCTGCTCTTTGTAGGCATTTGGTGTGTTGTGTGAGGATTGCTTTTGAGCTTGAGGAAGGTTATGAGCTTGTTGCCTTGTATGTGAGAGAGAGACCTCTTTGACTTGGGAGATTTGCTTCAAAGGTGAATGCTTGGAAGACATGCTAGCTGGACCCTCTAGAGAAGGACTCAGCGTCAGGACTTCGGTTGTACCTTACTCTATTTTCTGATTAATAAAGATAGATGACTACTCTTATGGTTCCATTTCCATTTGTCCTATGAATGATTAATGTAAATTGTATCCTTCCTGACTGATACATAGTTTTTTTTAGTAGATTTTATGCCCGTGTTTGCTCTCTCTTTGCTTGTGCAGGTGTCCGTCCGCGAGGATAGTGGAGGACTGTGATCAGCTGAAGCGAAGGAGCGAGAGGATCATCTCTTCGACAAACATAGCGTTGGAATCCAAGTAGGTTTCTTTTACCCACTTGTTAATTACAACTAGGAACCTGCAGTGTAGCATTGTTTGATTGTTGCTAGACCCCCTTTGGGCTAGTAGGGATCGCCTCTATCCGTAGAGGGGATTTACCTCTCCAACAATACTAATATTGCTATTCAAAGTAATATCTCCAGAATTCTGGGCTTTTAAATGGATGTCCTTCCTTCTAAATACTTGGGAGTTCCTCTAACTGATAAACCTTTGCACAAGAGAATTTGGGAGCCGGTGATTAATAAGATGCAGGATAAAATTAGGAAATGGACTATTCTATCTTTGAACTTGGCTGGTCGGTTGGTGCTTACAAAATTTGTACTTCAATCAATCCCCGTCTTCATGCTATCAACCCGTCCAGCTCCAAAAGGAGTTTTGCAACAATTTAGAACCATTCAAAGAGGCTTTCTTTGGGGTAAGGGGGAGGAGAGAAGGAAATGGGCCTTGGTAGCCTAGGATAAGATATGTAAACCTAAAAACCATGGGGGTCTTTGTTTGGATGATCCAAAAGTACTAAGCAAAGTTTTAGGGGCAAAATTATGGTGGCATGGGGTTAAAGATCGAAAGGCTCAGTGGGCTAGTATTTAGAAAAAAAAATACGCCAGCATTTGGCAAGATAATGATCACATAAGGATGACTGGCATCATAAAAGGCTCCCACATCTAGAATAACACCTGGGAGAATAGAGGCTTAGTACAAAAAAATAGCTTCTAGGAAATCAGAGAGGGTGATCTTGCTTTGTTTTGGGAGGATAAATGGAAACAAGAACCTACACTGTTAAGAGAGGACTTTCTGGACCTCAAGAAAGAAATTGATACCAAAGGGTTACTTAGGGTAAAAGATTTTTTTGGATCAAACCAATAGTGAAGGAAAATGGAGAACCTAGAAAAATATAGGCTACAAGGATGATAGCCATTTGAAAGCAAAAGTCGACGCACTTCTAACAATGTTGGACCAAAGAAAAATTTTAGTTTCAGAGGGGCATGACCAACTTAGATGGGGCAACAATAATTAAGGTACCTTCAATCTTAAGGAAGCAAAGCGCATAATCCTTGAGCTGGACTCCAGTGTACGGGACAGGGTTTGGCAGAACCTATGGAGGCACCAAAGATGGATGAAAATCAAACTTTTCATGTGGCTAGTTCATCATAAGAAAAATGTGACTTGGGAAAACAGTCAGAAGAGGGGTGTTCTGGGACCTTCTAGATGCCAGCTATGTGAAGCCCAAGAGGAAAAAATGGAGCACCTTCTTAATAATTTCATTTTCACCTCCAGGTTGTGGGATAATTTTGCCACAATTTTCCAACAGATAGACAGGGACAAAGGAAGCATTATAAATACCGTAAATAACTGGAGACAAAACTTATCTGATTATGAATTTCTTCGCTCAGATTGGGCTTTAACGCTAAGCTTCATAATATGGAATTTCTGGAAAGAAAGGAACAACAAAATCTTAAAAAATGAAAAAAGTTCCTCCCAACGCATTTTTGAGTAGACCTTAAGACAGGTTAAGGAGACGATAGGTACTTTAGTGCGAAATTCCCCAAAGAATCCACCTTCAGACACTGAAATGTAGATACTTCTTCAGTTGGGTATGCAGGGGCTTATTCCACAGGGCTTGGATAGGAAGGTAATGAAACAGGACAATAAGCAGGATTACTGGCATCCTTCCCATCAGGGGTTTTTGAAATACAAAATTGATGGGGCCTCAAAAGGCAACTCGGGTATTGCTGGTTTTGGAGGGGCATTAAAGGATGAAAATGGTTGCATACTTTTTATTTTCCATTTCCATTTGGGAAGAGATACTAACAATATGGCGGAATTAATTGCACTTGAGCAATGTTTAGAATTCCTAAAGCAGGATAATCTCCAGAAAATAATAATTGAAGTTGATTCTGAGTTAATCATTAACTCAATCAAGAGAATCTGTTGTGGCACGGAACTAGAAAAAGTCTCAAAACACTGGAGGCTATTTTAGGTCTTTCAAAGGATTCAGTTTCACCTCTTGTGCTTACATACCATGAGTTTTACTCATGTGCGAAGGACGCAAATAAATTGACGGACATTCTGGCCAATCAAGGGGTGCTCTACACCAAAACAAGGGTCAAGTTGAGTTGGCAAGAGATGCCTCAGAATAGATTAAGGGAGCGTTGTCTCGATTAGGTGGATGAGGACAGAATGATGTTTCGCAATAGAACCACAGAGATGGGGTCTAGTTGATTTGGATTCATTATGAAGTGTCATTTCAGAAGTGGGGTCATATTTGGGATGCAGGTCTCTATCTACCTCCTCAACCCAGGTAAGCGCAAAGCTAGAAGTCTCAGATGGAAGTTGCTCGGTAGACAATGTTTCTCAGATGGAAGGCTGGACGGATGGATTTTCATCTTCCTTTGGTTCATGCACCCAAGGAAATGGGATGGTGCAAGGGTCTGTACTCCAGGCTTTCTCAGCAGATTCAAAACCCCCGCATTACTTTCTGCGGTGGAAATGCCGCTCTCAGGGTGGGTTCTGGTTTTTCACATGCCCTTCAAGCCGGAAGCGGTATTTCAGAGTTGGGAGTGATTCCACTCACCAAGCAACACGTGGAAAAGGGAGGGGAGAGAATACCGCCCTCTTCGCGCAGTAATTCTCGGTGCTTTTGGCTCGTGCTATATGATCCTCAGTCGTAGGATCAAGCGAGGTGAATCCACGGTCAAGAATAAGCGTGCATGTTGGTGGGTCCAAGTCGTTTATCACCCAGTAATTTTCCGTGCTTTTAGGTCTTGTGATATTATCCTCCGCCGTTGGATTTGGCGAGGAGAATCGATGGTCAAGGAAAAGTATGCAAGATTGAGTGAGGTGTTATCTTTCGTGATTGTTTCGCTTCAAGGTGGGAATCGGTGTATTTCGGGTGGACTACATGTTCGAGGGTTATCCCCCCATTCGGACCTGAAATCCTTACAGAGTGGTCCCTATTTCCTCATCAGGTCCGATTCTAGTTTTAAAGTGTATGCTTGTTTTCACCCCGATATGAGCCTTGTCTGTCTGATCTCTATGGGTGGATCGAACGGTCTTGGCTTTTGTTTGTATTTCGAGGGTATTGTAGTCTTGTTTGTGGGCCCTTGGCTTGGTTTTTAAGCCTTTAGCTCGGTTCCCTAGGCTTTAAGCAGATAGTTATTTGTTTGGCCCACAAATCTTATGGGACTATTGTAATTTATGTAATATGTTTTTCCAATTCAATTCAATAGAAGGTACGACTCTTGCTTTAGAAAAAAAAGAGAGAGGAATGTGATGGTTTTATACTGATGACATAGGGAGATTTCATCCAAATGGTTTACTTGAGATTATTGAATGTAAAAATGACATAGTTAAGCTTCAACATGGGGAATATATATCTATGGGAAAGGTATTGATGATTCTTACCAAAATATTTCAACTCTGTAAGTAATCTAGTATTTTTTCAGTTGCCACGTCCCAAGACATTTCCATTGTGCAGGTGGAAGCATCTTTGGCAGTGTGCCATTATTTGGATAATATCATGTTACATAAAAATTCATTCCAAAGTTACTGTGTGGATCTTGTTGTTCCATCCCATCAAGCCCTTGAAAGTTGTGCTCGGGAAGAAGGAATTGTTTAAAAGGATTTTGATGATCTATGTCAGAGGAGGAAGCAATTAAAGAAGTTTATAGCTCAATTCTATAGGTCTGTTATGGTGTCCACCAATTCTACTTCATTATACATTTGTAGTAATATTAGTTCTATTGTTTTCTATAGTTACTTGGATGCTTTGGTTTACCAGATGTGATTTAATGAATCTCATTGTGTTTGCCTCTCTTTTCATGCCTGTGGTCATACAGGACTGACATTTATCTTTAGCTACCATAAACACAAACAAGGTATGAAACGGGAATAGGAATCTTTTAAACACAATTTCAAATGAACTAAACTAGAATTATCAACTTATCCTATTTCTTTATTGTCATGTTTTTTTTCTACCCTTATATTTGAATTTGAATTTTCTTCACATGTTTGATGTTTTGACATTCTGATAAGATGAGTTGGTTTTGTTTTCAGAGATTGAAGTTCTTGGATTGGAATGAGACTTTTATATACAACCCTTACAAGATGGTGTGGCTTTTGTTTCTATTTATTTTAAGGACATCTACTTCAAACATGTATAGAGAAGCTCTTTTGGCATTCAGAAATGGCATGGATGACTCAGAAGGCATTGCTGACTGGAATACCAATTCTTCTTCTTGTTAGTGGAAAGGAGTGGACTGCAATGGAAATGTTGTGGTCGTTATCCACAACTTGGGTTTCTTATTCGTTTGGAAATACCGAATGTCATAAGAAACCTCATTTATGGTCCCATTCCACCTCAAATTTAGATTCTTAAAAAACTTGAGTGCCCGGATCTGAGTTTTAATCATTTATTTGGAGCAAACTCTCCTAATATTAAAGAGTTAAGACACTTGGAAGATCTAGTATTAGGCATTAATTCATTATCTGGGAGTGTAGTTCAAGAGTTAAGTTCTCTGGCTTACTTAAAGAGTGCAAGATGTGAGAATTAATTCTTTCAGTGGAAAAATTCCTATGGAGATAGGAAATCTTTGTGACTTGTAGTAGCTACATGTTGGAGATAATAGTCTATCAGACACCATACTAGCACATTTGGGTAACCTATAAAATTTATCAATGCCTGACCTTAGCAATGGTTTTTTCTCTGGAAAAATCCCTCCCAAGCTTGGTAAGCTCATAAATTTGCAATATTTATATGTATCAAATAACTCTCTTTCAGGAAACATCCCTTCATATATTGGATTCATGGTGAAATTAGTAGACCTCAACCTAAGAATCAACAAGTTTTTTGGCGCTTTACCTATAGAAAATAGCAATCTTGTCAATTTGGTAATAAAAAATTCACCTTCGTGCATGCTAAGACGATTGATTCATTAAGAGATCGGAAATCTACGAAGCTTAGAAAAATTAAACCTGACAAACAATCCTTTGCACTTTGCCATCCCAGATTCCATTGGAAACCTGCAAAACCTTACAATTTTGAAACTTGTGAATGTTGCGCTGAATGGTTCAAACCTCGAAACACTTAGTTGCAAAATTTAATCATTGTGATGTTAACTTTCAATTCTCTCACAAGTTATCTTCCTAATACACTTGTAGATATCTCCATTATTTCATTCTCTGTAGAACAAAATCAATTGATTGGAAATTTTCTATCTTGATTGGGGAGGTGGTGCAAATTTGACTACATTCTACTTGCTTCAAATCGTTTTAGTGGCCACATTCCTTCAGAGCTTAGGAATTGTTCCTCAATTACTCATTTGATTCTTAGCAACAATCAATTGGCAAACTATATTCCGCCAGAGCTATACAATGCAAAGTTTCTTAGTGAGATTGACTTAGAGAATAACATGCTTTTGGGTACTATTAAGAATACATTTATCAATTGCAAAAACTTGACCCAGCTAATCCTGAATCATAACCATAATACTAGAAGGATTCCTCGATATTTTTGGGATCTTCCTCTCCCCCTACTTGAGCTAGATCACAACACTTCAATGGTGAAATACCTAAAAATATATGGAGCTCAACAACCCATTTAGAATTTAGTGTTGCATACGACTTCCTAGAAGGCATGCTCTCTACCAAAATGGGTAATCTCACAACACTAGAGAATTTGAATCTTAAGGACAATAAAATGGAAGGAGAAATGCAAAAGGAAATTGGTATATTATCAAGCTCATTTGTTCTTTCTTTGAATGGTAATCATTTAGAAGGAAGAATTCCATTTAAGTTGTTTCAATGTATCAATTTAACTACATTGGACCTTGATCTATCCTAGAATCATATTTCAGGGTCCATTCATGACGAAATTGGGGATTGCATTGTCAGTGTGGATTTGTTTCTAAATAAAAAAAAACTCATAGGAGGAGTTCCCAGTCAATGGGGTGTCTTACAAACTTAACAACTCTAGATTTATCATACAATAATTTGGTTGGTGAAATTCCTAGGGAGATTGCAGCAACTAAAAGGCTTCAAGGTCTGGCCTTAGCCTATAATAAACTAAATGTAACCATTCCATTGGATATTGGATACCTCAATATTTTTTGAAGATAAATATTATAGGTAATGGATTACATGGGCAGATACCTTATACAATTGGGAAGTTGAATGGGCTTTCTCACCTTGATGTGAGCAATAATGAGTTTTCTGGTGAATTTCCTACTACTCTTGCAAATTTTGTCGACATTGTTGGTCTATATGTACATTAAACATGTTATTTGGTGGGATTGTTGGCATGCATTCAAAGAGCACAATTTGGCATCATATCGAGACATTGAATTTGAGTTTAATTCATTTAGTGGATAAATTCCAAGATATCTTGCCAATCTCTCTTGTCTAACCTACTTGGATCTTCACAAAAATGAATTTGCAGGTACCACAACTCCATAGATTGATAGTCTTTCACAACTCATATACTTGGAAATTTATGATAATTATCTCATAGGATCATTCCCTCATGAATTGTTTGATCTTATGGATCTCAAATTCTTCAAGATAATTTGTTATAAGGAGCTCTTCCTAAGGGTGGTGAATGTAGTAATTTTACTGCTTCTTCATTTCTTACAAACAAGGTTGTATGTGGAAATCTAATGGGCCAAAAATGCAATCTCAGTCCAATACAATAGCCTCATCTATTGATCACTGAGGTTATTGTTGGATTCACAATAGGAAGTACTATTTTCATGTTGGTCCTTATATTTTCTTTGGTAAAATGGAAAATGTTGAGACAGAAGGTTTTCCCTAAGGTTGATGAGAAGAGAAAATTGAATTCATCCACTGAACCTACCCTTTCTATTATGATTAATAGCAAGTCAAAAGGGCCCCTCAGCGTAAATGTAGTCAATTGTTTAAAAGGCCTCTCCTTTTCATTACATTGGATGATATACTATGGATCACAAATATATTTATTAAGACTAATATTATTAGAGATGGTGGGTTTCACACAATTTATAAAGCTTTACTACCCGATGGAAGAATTGTTTCCATCAAAAATCTTGGACAGGCTTGCACTTAAGATCATAAAGAATTTCTAGTAGATATGGAGACCTTAGGAAACGTCAAGCATAGAAATTTTGGTGCCATTACTAGGATAATACTCTTTCACTAAAGAAAATATGTTGGCTTATGATTTTATGGTGAATGGAAACCTTAATTAATAGCTAAGGAATAGATTTGATGCATTAGAGGTCCTTGATTGGCCCAAATGATTTAAGATTTCTATGGGTTTAGTTAAGGGCCTTACATTTCTTCATTATGGATTCATCCCTCACATCATCCATCGAGACATGAAAAGTAACAACATCTTGTTGGATGTTTAATTTGAGCCTAGATTTGCAGACTTTGAATTTCCGTGTGTTATAAGTGCATATGAGACTCACATGGACACAAATATAGCAGGTACATTTGGATATATACCTCCAAAATATGGTCAGATTTGGAGATGAACAACCAAAGGTGATGTCTATAGATTTGGGGCCATTTTGCTTGAGCTCCTCATAGGAAAGGAACCAATTGGACCAAATTTCAAAGATATAGAAGGTGGAAATATGGTATGATGGGTTCAATAGATGATCAACAAAGGACAAGCGGTCGAGGCCTTGGATTCTATCACTTGTAGTGGATCGTAGAAGCTTCAAATGCTTCAGATGCTACAAGTGGCCTCAATGTGCACTCATGATGATATTGTCAAATGCACTAATATGATGCAGGTTTTCAAGCTTCTTAGATATAGAAGGCCACCCCAAAAAAGCTAGCTAAAATACTTCAATATTATTCGCTACTTTTATAGCTTAATTTCAGTTAGCTCTTGTTCTGTTTCATTTGGTACTTATCTACTTCCTTTTTATGTGTTATTGGTCAACTTTATTTTAATTATCAAGCTTACACTCGATTTTTTTCCTTGATCAGTCCTTGAGTTACTGTCACACCTTACAATGGGACTAAGCTAAATGGGAAAGCCTAGATGAGAGCCATAGTTGGGGAAATTTTGGAAAGGCCCAACTGACAACGATTTGTTGGGAACTTTTTAATGTATATGATTTGCATGAATATTAGGTAGCTCATGATCTAACAGAGTAGATATGTGAAAATGTATATATTCTTCAAAAGGATTTTGTAGAATACCATCCCTATAATAACTATTATATGTTCTTAAACTTTTCAATGTTCTTGATGTGTTTCACAGAGTACATATAGTGCAGCTAAGCCTATTTCCATGTTCGTTGTATATAATTTTTCTATTAAAAATTTGAAAGAAATCTCTTATCCTTTTTAGGACACATCTCTTTAGGAATTCTTACTTATTAAATGTCCATCTGTAAGCATTCATTATGAAATCCTAAAATCTAACAGCTAACTAGTGAATGTATTCTTAGCATAGACATTTTAGAAGGACATTTGAGGGCTATGTTTATTTCTTGTAGCTTCACAATAAGGCAAGAAAAGGAACTCAAACTTCCAACTGCTTTAGTATGACCCTAAAAAACCATTTCCCATGAGTCATAAATATTGATATGCTAATGAGTATGATGATGTGCCAAGAGTTATTAATAATGATAAATTAATGAGTAGAGTGATGTGTTGTGCTTGATTGGTGACCTAGAAATACGTATTTATCCATTTTAACTCCTTAAATACGATAAGGAGATTAGGTTGAGTGATTTCTTATTGATAGGTTGAGTGATAAAGAGATGTTAAGTGATAGG
>APFE030727654.1:0-37571 GCA_000404065.3 Pinus taeda | reverse complement strand
GTCCTTTCAGCTTGGTGGCGGCAAAATTCACCTGTTTGTCTTCACTGGTCTCCTCAAACTCAAAAAATTTATTAACTTCACTCAGCCAATCTAACAACACATCTGCAAACAAACTTCCGTCATAAGTAGGTAACTCATGCCTTGGCTTATGACTGGACAATAAAACTGATTTCAATAATCTAAGTTCTGGTGTCACTCCTTCATACTCATCCTCCTCTGTTTCAGCTACTTCTTCATCATTGTTGTCTGTCGGGTTTCTTCTTCCCCCAGCCTCTATCACTGCCAATCGTTCACGCAAAACTCGAATCTCCTCTCGAAGTCCAACATCTACTGCCCTATGGACCACTCGTCCTCGTCCTCTTCCTCTTCCTCTTCCTTCACCTTCACCTTCTACCTGTTCCATTTGTTGTAACTCAAGAAACTAGCTCTGATACCACTTATGATGGCCTGCCGCCAAATCAAAATATCTAATGGTTGATAGGACTATGTCCTTGGAGAATTTATGGTTGACTTTAATTCCTGTACGTTTCTTGGTAATAGGTATTAGGGTTATTCCCGGACCCGTCGGTTAACCCCTTCACACCTGCCGGTGCCCTCCTATACGACCTCGACCTTTTGTCAGCTATCCTCCCACTATCCTGGTCATTTGCACTTTTCACTGTGAGTGCTGCTCTGCTCCGCGGAAGCTCTGCTACCTCCGCTAACCTGGTCCCTGCACTGATACTATGGTTTCCCTCGACGTTTAACACCTTCGCGATAATGCTTCAAGGATTATGGAGGCGATTCTACTCGGTACAGAGTTTGTATTCCTTTGTCACAGGTTTATTGTTTCGATTTTTACTGGTTAGATGTCGCCTCTGTTCGATTTACTGACTGAGCTTGCATTATGACAGGTTTCCTACCAGGCTTGCACTCTTCAATTCGTTGCATAGGTAATTTCTCTCTCTGGTTGTATTTCCTTAGTCCTTATTTAACCGACCCTAACGCATTCATTCCGGGTCTTTCAGCTTATGAGGTCTGTCGGTCTTTCGATTTCTGTCTCGTATCTACAGGTAAGCTTTGGGGTTTGTATTTTCCCTTTCCCGTTGTTTATTTTGTAACTCTGACTTGTGACTGCAAATATTCTAATGGGTTTTCATTCTTTGTTGTAGGTGGTCTGATGCCGTCGCCTCTGGAGCTCGATGTCGTCCACGCATTCACCAATCCTTGGCATCCTCCAGTGTTCTTTCTGGGTAGGATCCTTCCAGTTAAATAGACTTGTTCCTTAGGGTTCTGAGATTTAGCTGTAATGCTGGACTTGTTACTTGAGCGATCGATTTGTTGGGTTTTCTCCTTGGTTCTGTGTAACCCTCGTGGGTTCTGTGCGTTGATCCGTTTCTGTGAATCTTTTGCATGTAATATTTATGGTCCTGCTATCGGGCTCTGTCCGTGGAAATGGGTTTTGTCATACAGTCGAACCCTCGGTCTGCAAATGGGGTTTTTATTTTCTTATTGTTCTTTCAACTGGGTGTTCGCTCGTTCGACCCCTCGACTGTAATCTTGCTACTTATTTAATATAAACCTCTTTCGTAGGTTCTGTTGGGTAATACCTTGCTCTAAACCATTTCTTGATACTGTCTGGTCGTGTGGGTCTCTTGCGCTGGAAACTTAATTTCAGGTCTCTGTTTCAAATAGGTGTTTTGTTTCAAAAGGCCATGAATGCCTAGACTATATCGTTACTTTATCTATAATACTGATTGAAATGTTACAGATTGTTTGTTTCTTTCCGATAGTTTTGTAAATCAGAAATAGTTGGGTTTGCATGGTTGCCTGAAAGATTATTTATATTCTTATACCTCGTTCTTCTTTACTTGGCCGTGATGCATTCGACAACACTTGCTATTCTTTGTGGATGTTTAGACACCTCGTCGTTCACAAACTTTCGTCCCCGGATTTGTTATGTAAGCCAGCGCCTGCTCTCTCTGTGGCTGTCTCCCGTCTTACTGTTCCATCGCACCCGTTACACAGTATTTATGTGTTTGTGCCTGAAGGTTTAGTCTACACAGTGACTATAAATTTATGAAAGAAATTCTATCTACACAATGATTGTAAATCGATGCATAAAGTCTTATCTACACAATGATTGTAAATCGATGGGTGAAATTTATTTGCACAGTGATGATGTTTTCATACAGAAATATAATAAAGTCTTCAGAAATGACTGTCAATTTTTTCTATCTGTTGAGGAATCCCGTACAATGGTTCTCTTTCTGCTTATATCCTAATGAAGCATAACTGTTCTTGGTAAAATTGTCCCAACAGAAGGGTAACTATTTATCAGTTCTTTAACTGTCCTTAACTAATGTAACTTTAAAGAAACTACTTAACTATCAATTATTTTCCTGTTACTAATTTCCTATTAAAAATAACAGTGCACAACTTTAACTGTTCTAATCCTATCAACCTCGTGACAAATAAATTAAAATAAACCAAGTAAAAGTAAGTAACATAACCGACAAGTCTGACCCCTGTCTAGTTAAACATAGATGACTGTGTGTTCTTGTCTCTCCCTGAGACGGTCAACCTCCTTCTGTCTCCTCAGAGCTGGATGCTCCTGCATCAAGCAATCTTTATGGGCGGGGACTCCCCAGTATTTAAGGGATGGAATATATGTGTAGATACAGAATCGGTCTTGGATCATGTCCCTGACATGTTCAATATATAAAAATATGTCGTATATGTGTTTTTGTTTGTGGACTAACCTGACAATATATTTGGGTCTCCTTGTGTGTATATGTTTCGGCCCTTTTCCTCTCAAGTCATGTTCGAAATTGATAAAATTATATTTCTATGTTTTTTTTTCAAAGTTAATTGTAAAATTTTAATGAGTTTTTAAGTTTTTCGAAAACATTATTTCAAACTCAAAAATATAACTTCGGCCCTTTTTCTATCCAGTCGTGTTCGAAAAAGAGAACATCTATTTTTTTTTAAATAAGTTGTAAAATTGTGATGAGTTTTTAAGTTTTCCGAGAAACATTAAATTTATTTCAAATAAAAAAATATAATTTCAGCTGTTTTGGAAGTCTGGTTCGAAACTGAGATAAAAAAATATAATTGTTTATTTAAGAAAGGTGTAGAGTTGTGATCAATTTTCAAGTTTTTCCAAAACAGTAGATTTATTTTAAATTAAAATATAAAGTCGAAATTTCAATATCACCTAATTAGAGTACCAAAATAAAAAATATAATTGAAATAATATCACCTAGTTAGAATACCTTGTTTTGCATCTGCTCTTAGGAATAAAACTAACATATTTATTTTGTATATACAGGCCTAAAATACACATCTCGCACTCAATTTAGTAATTAATTTAATTGAGTGCAGACTGCGAATGGTTTATTAAATACTTAATCTAATTCTTTTTTAAGACGGAGTAATTACTTATATCTTTGAATTTCATGATCATTTTATGTTGAATTCTATTAGTTGAGTATATTTCACACTAGTGTTGGATTTCGCTTTGCAGAAAATTGTTTGGAAGTGAAACTATATTCGAAGAAAGAATGATGATGGTTTCTTATTCAATTTTAATGATCTGGAAGTGGAATGTTATTTAATTTCATCCAAATAAAATTAATCATATAATTAGTTATTTGTAATTATTTTAATTTTATTATTAAATTTAATATTAAATTTGAGTAATTTTATTAAAAATAATTTCAAGTTTTTTATTAAATATAAATAATCTCTAAATACAAAATCATAAATATTATTATATATTACTCAAATATAATACAATGATATTTAAAAAAACAAAGATATAAATTAAAAACAAAATTATTAAAATTTCATAATTTCCTAACCTCTAACGACAAAACCTTCCAGAGTAACACAAATATGAAATGGTACTCGTTTTAATACTAAAAGGAATAGGAAACGAGCATGAGAACAGAGTCTTTACGAGTCTTAAATGTGTTTTTTAAACTTAATCGTTGTATCTTCATCAAGCTCCATGACACTTCAAATATTGTACAATTTTGTAGAAGTAAAATAAATTGAAAAAAAAAAATATGAAATAAGTAATTTGAAAAAAAAATAATGTTGAAAAAAGGAAATGTTAGAAAAAGGTTTTGGTTTATTATATTTTCAAAAAAGACCAAACTTGTTTGTTTTAAAATTATTTCAATTCTTTTAAGGTTTTTAAAGTGATTGGAAAGAAGTATTTTTAAAACTTTGTAATATTAATAAGTTAAATGATTAAAAATATATTTATTATAATAGATATTATGGAAGTGAGATTTAGTGTAGGCTTAAGATTATTTTTTAATCTTTTATTGTGATAAAAGTTGACCAATTATTTCATTCTTATTACATTTAAGAAATTATTTTATAATTTATTTTTAATGGAATAGCTTATTCATTTTATCATTTAAAGTAGTTAAAATATATATATATATATATTATATATATATATATATATATATTATATTCTGATGAATTTTCATACATGATTTTTGTATTTTAATGCTAATTCCTCTTAAACAAGAATTGACTTTGGCTAGAATTTTAAAGCATCTTAGTGGGGCCTCTTTGTATCCTTCAAGTTTTGTTGTCTAATTTATTCCTTTTATTACATTTAAGAAATTATTTAACAATTTTTTTTAATATGGAATAACAATTATCATTAATTTTAAAGTAGTTATAACAAAAAAAAATAGGATTTATAGACTTTATATACATAATTTTGTATTTTTAATGCTATCTCTTAAACAAAAAGTGACTTTGGTTAAAATTAAAGCATCTTAGTAAACCTCTTTTTATCATTCAAATTTGTTGTCTTGTGATTTTTATTATGTAATAAGAAGAACATAAATATAACATATGATTTTTATATTAAAATATTATATTAATTATTAATTTATATTTTAATGATTAATATACAGTCTTTTCAGGGTGAAAAGAGCTAAATTGTATTACATAATGTATATAAAAGGACAGATAAGTACATTTCTTATAAATCTGTATAAGGACACTATATAGGTTTGGATCATTGAAAAACTAAAATAAGTGGGAAGCATAATCCCAAAAGAAACAACAGATCAGAATCTCAGCCAGATGCACAGATTTACATTGCTCGTAGTAATGACATAGAGAAAAAGTTCAAGAAGGGGAAAACAATAAATAGTGAATTCACTTAATAAATCGTCCATTATATACAGAATCCGGAGAGACCATAGAGCAGAAAAGAAAAAACCATGCATACCTGAATTTCAGCTAAAAAGCAATTAGACTTATGGAAGGGAGAATTTTTAGATAGAGAAAATTTCTTTTTCAGACATTACTTTCATAAATCAAAAGCCTGGTGCCGATTGAAGACCTTCTTTTGACAACAAGTCTGCTTGGTTATTTTGAATCCAGTTTATGTGGAGAATTGAAAACCTTCATTTGACAACAAATCTGCTTGCTGATTTTGAATCCGGTTTAAAAGCTTAGTTCAGGAAGAAACGTTTTGGAGATTACATACAAAGTCTTTATATTAGAATACATTTTTTCCTCATAATTGAAAATTTTCGCTTTACACTATTTCAAAATTAAAATATTTTTTTTTACTAATCATTTTCACTAATCATTTTCTCAATCTTCTGAAAATTGTACAGATATAGATATTTTTATGAATTAACCAATCAAAATATCAATCATATGTTTGGTATAATGAATGATAACTATTCAAGTCAGTTAAATTAGCACAAGAAACTATTGCCAAACACATCCGTAACTCACTAAAATGAGTTTGGAAAGGATAAGAGGACGTCAAAATATCAATCATATCATTGCTGTAATGGATGATAGCTGTTCACGTTAAAGTAGCACAAGAAACTATTTCCAAACATATCCGCCACCCACTAAAATGAGTTCGGAAAGCATAAGAGGATACGAGACAAGCCTTCCTCATTCTCACATCATAATGAATTGCGTTTTAGTGAGAAGTATTCTTTGACATATTAAGTAGTGAAGCTATATAAACAAAAAGCGGGCAAATAAGAGTAGACGCTAGTCCGTAATCATTATTAAGCATTTAATCCCTTATATATTTACTTTTATTTTTCTAAAATTAAAGAAATCATAATAATTAATCAAATTAAAATATATTTTAAATAATTATGAAGCATTTATTCCATTATATATTTTAGTTTTCTAAAATTAAAGAAATTATAATAATTAATAAAAACGTAATTTATATTTTGAAATTGTTGTAAAATATGGGTTAATGATAAGATAAATTAATATATCAGTTAAAAAGACATGTAGCAATATTTTTAATTATTTTATTCATTCTCGCATTATTATAGAAGCCTTTATATCACTTTGTTACTATACGATGGGTCAATACTATGGTCTAGCAATACCACATGCCCGAAAACCAATAAATCATTTTATTTAACATTTTTTCATATTCCATTCTTTTTAATTAATGAATTTAATTAAAAGGGAAAAAATGACATAAATACTTTGGAGATAAATCTCAAACTTTGATTTGTGTTCACTACTAAGAATATTCTAGAAGTTTTTATGGAATTTAAATCCCTACCATCTAGCTAATAATTATTGATAATTATATTAAAATTATAAAAGTGTTGTTACAGAAAAGACATCCATGTGTGCAATAACATGTTTCAAGAGCATCTTAACACAATTAGACAACATTATTAAAACACCTTTGCATTCATGTTCAAGCCTCATGTTTTCTAATCTAGTCCAAGTACTAATCCTACAAATTGTTGCAAAGACTTTCATAAATTCTAGGATGTGAAACATGATAATGAATAATTATTATTGTGTTGTTATATAATTATCCTAAAGATAACTAGATAGGATATGTTTAAGGTGCATGAGAAAGATTGAGGATTGAATCCACTTTTGGGAAATTATACCACCGAAGGGGCGATAAGCATCACATTATGGGTGGACTCTTCAATCCAATAAATGTGCTTGAAGTGCCTAGGTTCAACATAGTCACAAATAGAAGGAAAATAAAAATAAAATAAAATAAAAATGTTCAAACACATTATTTTTCCTCAAAAGGATAGGCCCACGTTACTAGAGAGATAATTGCACAAGAGATAGATGAATCGAACTCGTGGGCACTTTCTTATGGAGCCTCTCGACACCTCCATGAACACCATACTACCATAAGCTTACGTAATCAAAGACTAACATCAACGGTCGACATCAATGCCAACATAACCAACTCAATGCCAACTGAACTGGTTGCAACAATACTACAAGGAAGATATCCACATGTCATCTAGGCTGCATAGGGTTGAAATCAATGCCAACAGGAGCTAGGTGCCTTCATGAACCAATGCCAACATCAGCTAGTTGGAACCATGCACACTATAATGCGAACAATCTCACTGTTTGGCATTGGTTGAAACCACACACAAACTCTAGACCAATCTCCTCTATCACTTCCCCTCTGACATCAATGACAAAGGTTCAGCTCCATGTGATCAGTTCATGAGAATACAAGTACTAAAACTAAATCATCTAACCTCCAAATCCATGGTTGAATATACATATAAACTAGAATCCACACCTCTCACATTAGGAACAAGAAAAACATATAAGCAATCATTATATAAAGAAGAATGTCCAAGCAAACTCCTATAGTAGTAGCAACAAGTATGCTACATGAACCACACAAGCATCAATGACCAACATCACATAATATGTTGTGATGTGCACATGAGGCACTAAGCCATACTCTCCACCACAACAACATAGCAACAAAACCAATGAACAACACATCCTCCCTACTAATATAATCAGTTCAAGAACCCAACAATCATAACATAGAGCGAGGAAAATGATAAACACCTCCAAGCATACCATAATACCAGCAATGGATGGTTGAACTAAATAACAGAAAATAGATGCTCCCATGAACACATGTCATCTCCAACATCATCTCGAGGTTGTAGTGAACTACTTTTTCTCTAAACAATGCTTCCTTGCTGAAGGAAAGAAGCACTAGGTATACCAAGACTCTACATGACCATTAATGATGACATATATATTACAATTACATGGTTGTAGCAATGACATAATACCTCATGCATGGCTCACATATGAGCATAACATGACCACATGAATCATGAATAAATGACCCAAAGATACATGCAGTAAAAATACATGGCTTCATGAGAATTTTACATAGATATGTCATTATTATTACTATATCATTAGCCCATACATATGGCTGCAAAATGACTCCATAAACTTTCCTTTCACCATGATGACTAAAATCACTAAGAACATGACTCTCAACAAACATAACATAATGAGACAATAACACATACATCGCTGCAATAATCATCATATAATATCTCATACATGGTCGGTCCACGTCTCATGTCATCTCTATACATGATTGAAGAAATGATCACATTCTATGCATGGTTGCACACCTATTTGACAAGTTATTAGTGGAAACCAAAAACATATATGTGGCTAAAAAATATATGCATTTTAGTCAACAAAACATGCATATAAATTTTGCAAATAACTGAGTGAAAGTGATGAACAAAAGTCAAAACATACATGCAAATATCATACCATGCATAGCTCCCCTTAGATCAATATACCTCCAATAGAGATGTTGATCCTATGGACCTAAATGTTCATGAGGTTGAATGATCTCATAATATTCTTTTGCACCAAGTTGTACTCATCAAAATTTTGTCATACACTCCAATTGAGGTTATGCACCTCTCATAAACTCTACAGTCTTCTATGAGTATGCAAGAGATAATCTTGGATTGTAGGATGGGATGCTCTTCACTATTTGAAGGGTTGTTGCTCCTTCTTTCTGCACATGGTATTTAACTACTTCATTTCTTCTTTCACTATTTTTCTGCTAGGTTCTCTTTGTTTTTGTTTCTCTTTCATTATTTTCCTTGAATAACGAGGCAAAAAATAGTCTCTTCCCATATGGCCAAATTTGTCACATGTGTAGCACTCCACATAGCCAAGTTATGAAGTAAGAGGGTCAAATTTCTTACTGCTTACGCTAGATCTATACCTTACATGCAATGTGTTTCTCCTCCATTGGTTAGATCAACAACCACATGCCTTATGGCTAAACAGGTTACATCAATAGCAATAACCATAAAAAGAATGATTATATATATTAACCAACCTCCTTGGTTGTTGGTATTGTTGTAGTCTCTATTGTTTGGATCTATACATTCTGCTCCTGCAGTGAGCTACAACATGCCCAAAGTTTCCATACTTGTAATGCTCAACCTTTCTCATCAAGGGAATGAAGGGGCTTTAATTCCTTTGAAATCTTATAGATTTTCCACAATCTCATGTTGGAGCAAAAAATATTTTAAATGTAGGTGATCCTCAAGGTTTCCTTTTCTGTTGTTGTTCTATTGGTTGGATGATTAAATTTTTTTTTTTTTTTTCTGATTCTTGTTACCTTCCTTCACACTATTACTTCTTGTATTGTTTGATACATGTTTTTTTCGTTCTACTTTGGTTTTTTTACTTGCATGGAAACTAGACTCTCAAGCAATGTAGCCAAAGCAATATCTTCCCCACATTGCACTACTTTCTCAAGGACACCACTTCAACATGTAATATCTCATACTCATTTTATTTTTCTTGATAATTCTTCCTCATATCTTCCGAAACTTTGTTTTATGCTACCAATTTAATGTTTAAGTTGAGAATCTCGTCATTGAGCTTGGCTTCCTTATCATCACATTTATGAAATAATCTTTCTTGATCCTTGCATGCTTCTATTAGTATCGAAATGTTAGCTCTAATAATGTTAATATCATTCTCATCTTCACTATGCAGTTCAACATGATTAAAATCTGAAAAATCAAAATTATAACTTAAGCGAAAATCATTAATATTTATACCTTTGGATTCAAGTTTCTTTGTTTCTTCTCGTCATCAGTTGAATCATTTGCACTAGTAGGATGAGACTCTACTGAGTTACTTGTTTTTGAAAATCCTTCTTCTTATTATTCTTCTTATTACTCTTCTTAGCATTCTCCACATTATAGTTGGTACCATCTCCAAATATGGATTCTAGGTTGTTTCACATTTCTTTGGCATATTTTAAACCTACTATTCTCTTCAAATCATCATCATGAATATTCTTGTAGATTATGCATCTACCTTGAACATCCTGCTGGAAAACTTTATCTCCAATTGGACCCTTTCCACATCCTTTGCATACAAGTCATAAAATGTTAATTCCACAAGATAACGATTCAGATTTAACATTTTTTCTCCATACCTTGAAATTTTCAGTAGTAAGGATAACCACTCCTTAAGAAGTCATTTTTAAAAAAACAAAATCAATCTTTTATTCAACAAACCCTAGATCTAATCTCCAACCATCAAGTTGCAACCAAGATCCCGACTATAATACCAATTGTTAGAAATATTTGATCACTACTCGGAGCGGGTTTTGAATCGGAAGTGTGTCTTCTTAACAATTTTTACCAATTAAATCTTCTATACTCAATCACACATGCATTAACCAACAAAAAATTAAAGTGTCTCATAACGATAATGCATATATGAAATTAAGATATTATAACCATGATAGAAACAATAAAAAATCACATTGAAATAAATCCACAAAAGGGACATAAGATATCTATTGGAAAAACCTTCACCGAGAAAAAAACCACCCTTGCTATTGTTGTGCTACTCAAAATCTTATTAAGAAAAATATGTCTTTTAGATAGATTTTCTGACTCCCATCAGCTGGGAGACTTCACCTAATATACAATAGGAGATCACAAATTAGCCAGGAGACCTGATACTACTAATAAGCTCAAAAATTTGGTTTGACATGTTTCTATGGACTACCATCTGTGGAAAGCCACCACAGTAAACAATTCTTGCCCAACTCTTATTTCACTATCAAACTCTGATTGAATGGCGAAATTGTTCCTTTGACATAAACTTCATAATCATTGCTCCAAACCTATGAAGTCACTTCTCCTTTACTCTATGCATACCTCATTTCATCTATTTTCACACTAGATCCCAAGAATTTCTGCTCAACTCGATTCAACTATGTAATATGATCTCGAGAAAAAAAACATCATCAACAAAAAATATAAAATCTCCCCAATCATATCCTCTCCACTAAAGAAAAATAGTGGCCACAATGCATGCTTGAAATATGAATAGCATAATCACTATAAACTAAATCAAACTCACACTCAACCATCCAGCAAACTCTTACTTCAAAATATGATTACTACATAATAATATCAACACCATATAAAACAATGGATATGTTCCAAATGCATCAATAAAACCTACAAAACAAAAGTGAAAGTCTCAAATATGGAGCTATACCAAGCTGTCCATCTCTACCACCAAACTATGTTATAGTTGAAATTTTGAGTCAATACACTACTTCATAAAATAGATCTCATTCTATTGCAATTAGAACCTCACTAGTAGGTCTAAAGCATCTCTTACAATGAAACTGTTTCCAATTCACACTATCAACAATCCAACCAGCAACAGATATACATATATTATTATTCATATCTATTATATATATATATTTATATATATATATATTATATATTTATATATATAATTATCATATATATATATATATATGATATTATATATAAGTATGTATATATATATATATTTATGTGGGAATAAGTTCCCTAGGATCAATTTTGGAGCTAAAAGCCCAAGCTTTGGGTAGAAATCCGAAGTTTTTGTATGTAAAGTCTACCCAATTTGGGGCCGTGGAGCGTGTAGATTTAAAGTGTCATAAACAGTTTTAAGCTTCTGTTTATGTAAGTTGTGTTGGCTTTAGAGGATCTACCCATGCTCTGCGAACCATGGGATTGTATAAAAACGAGAGTCTTAGAAGATACTAAGATAATGCAGTTCAGTCATTAATGATTCTGAAAGTAATGGGTCATTAGAAGAATGAGCGAAGAGTCTGAGAGTGGAAGAGAGGATCTACAACTGTGTGTGTAGAGGGATATAATAGATTCTGGAGGTGTGTGTGCGCAACCCTGCAACTGAATGTGCAGTGTAGTTTTGAGTCTCTAAGAAAATCCGAGGTGTGAATGAAGAGACTGTTATGGAAATATCTATGTTTTATCCATTTACTTTTGTTATGAATGGGTTTATGATTTAATGTTTTATTTATGTGTCAATTTTCATGTTTTGCATGGTTATATGAATACAAGTAAGAATATTTTCTTACGTGAAGAATATCTTAACGCATGCTAAAGATATCAAACACTGAAGCCGATCTGGATAATAACATATTTAGGAGTGATTACAGAGGCGTGTAAGTAGTTGATTCGCCTATTTAAGGTCCGTGAAAGACATTCGTAGACCTTTGCGAAGGTCTAGAGGCTCGTAAGAGGAAGTTATATTGATAATCCTCGAAGGCTTGTTGATCAACATGAAGGCTGAACTATGGTATAAAATGACATCACTACCATCTTTGGGTGAGGAAGCTTGGTTCCATCATTCCACACTCCATGGATTGATGTTGAAAGGGCTAGTAGTGTAGGGATTTCTTTGGCTAAACTTAAAGTTGAACTTGGGTCAGATCCCACTAAGCCAACAAATAGTTTTGTTGCCGGGACCAAGATCTGTATAAAGAGATGTGTGATGTTGTATCCCTAGAATCTAACTAAGAAGGAAATTGATGATTGGTTGGATAGAAGGATCTAAGAATTCATGGCGCAAGAGAACAGGAACCCATGATTGATGAAAGAACAGTGGTTCGATAGGTACCTATACACAAAGATACACAAAATTTTCTTATGTTCCTTCCCAATCGAATGATACGAGTGCATCACTAAATTGGCAGAGGGCCAAGGAAGGTGGAGACTTGATGGTCCGATAGTGCAGGCCCGGAGTTAGATCAAATATTGGAAGCCTCTGAAGATAAGATTTCACATGTTGTCGATCACTAGCTTGACCGTATCATAGGAGGATTTGTGACAGAGTTGGAAATCGATACATGATTAGCTACATCAAAGAAGAGTGATGCTTCTTCAAAGGATTGCGAGGTAAGTATTTAAGTTCTTTTAATACTTGGATTAAAATTATCTTGTGTGAAAAGTGGGTTATGCAATTATATTGATGTTTGGAGATACGCAAAGTGAAAATTTATTCAGGGATACAAAGGGAGCAGGACTTGAATATAACCTATTGATTGAGCCCCCTCTAAGTGACAACCAAGAAGAAGCACATGCTTCTTCGCAGAGTGTTGTCTAGTTAACATGGTGAGGGTTCCCACGAATACCCCATCCACCCACACCACCTCCATCTTCACCTACAATGAATACACCTTGAGAGCTCTTTCTTGATTCTATGGGTGGTGGTGCATGGTCGTTCTCAATTGGTGCAGATAATTGCCTGGTTAATTGTGATAACGAACAAGACCTCAGCTCAGTAACTAGCTACACGGAGGTTTCCCTTCGTAACTAGGTTCTTAGAGGGACTATGTCCATTTATGCCATGGAATTTGTGATTCCCTTAAATGTTTTGGGCCGCACACACGCTACAGTGATGTAGCCAATGAGTTTTTCTTCCTAGTTTGAGAGGATCGAGAAATCCTCTCAAATTACATCTTGATAGGGATATACTATGTACTTACCCTGCACACTCCCACCACCTACACCACTGTTCACTATGGTGAATTCGGTAAAGTTATCCATTTTGAAGGGCCTGGGGAATGAGGATCCAGAGTAATTTTGATTCGTCACGAAGGCTACGTGGGGAGATTACAACATTAGAGATGATAAAATGAAGAAAGCTACATTGGTTACTTCTTTACAGAAATGTCCTCTAACGTGGTACATTAATTACTGTACTGATAACCTGATGGATGCATTGGCGGACATTCAGATTGCACTAAACAAGGAATTTAGTTGGCCCAAATCTGAACCGCAATTGATTGTCGGATTCAAATAAATCATGATGAAACCTGGCAAAACACCCTCGGAGATATATTAGAGATTCAAGAGCAATATATGCAAAGCTTACATGAATCTTATGAATGGGAAGTAGCACAGATGGTTTGTGGCTTCACTATTGCCTCATCTAAAGGTTTATTTCTCACAGAAAAAGATTGTGACCTAGATGGAGGCCCTAGAAATTGAAATGAGACTACATGAGACACCAATTCAAGATGTTGCTTCGGGAGTTCAGCAGATTGACATGGAGTTGTAGAACCTTTTCCTAGAATTCCAAAGTTTGAAGAAGGATACAACGGCATGGCTAGAGGTGTGCAAAGAGGTTTTGGTGTTTGAAATGTAAGAGTTAAGGGCATGATAAATATCATTGCCCTATCTTCACGAATTTTTTTGCAGGAAGTGGGTCGATGCCTCGGAGACCAAAATCTCAAATAGGGCCAAGTGCAGGGCCCATGTTGTTGTGTGCTATCTATTAGGTAGCTAGAGAACATGTCACGGATAATTGCCACTTGTTGAAGAAATTTGTACAGACACCGCAACAACTCTTCTGCAACGTCTACCAATTAGTAGGTCATGATGAGTGTAATTTCCAAAGTTATGAGTTAATTATGGAGAGAATGCCCACATATCAGATCTAGACATAAACTCGGCCTCCAGATCAAGTTGTTAGGGGGGTGCGAGGAGGATATCAGGGGTGTGACGAGGACGAGGCAGAGGAGGACTTGCAGGAGATCGAAACCAAGTTATTTGCTACAATTGTGGAGGTCCAGGACACTAAGCATGAGAATTCATGAACTCGACGCCCTTTTCATGCTGATATTGCATTGAGTTTGACCATGTCACAGAAGACTGCCCTGTATTAATAACTAAGTTGCACGAAAAGAGGACACAACATCAACAACGTACACAAAACCTACAGATGATGAAGGCTAAACCCCAACGGGAATATTATGTTATGAAGTGGAAGGACAACTAGCAAATATAAGGGAAAGCAGCCTGAAGAAGGTGAATCGATCCAAAAAGCTCTAGAAAAGGAGGTCAGCTTAAATTTGGAACATCACGTAGGAAACCTTTATGGAAGTAAAGAAAAGATTCGTTGAGGCTTCTACCTCGGGAAGTTAGGATAAGTAGTCTGAAGAAATGGACCCATCCATTCTTACTACATTTTTGGAGAACTTTATGAAGCTGTTGCTTGATAGCAAGACCATATAGGGATTATAGAAGTCAATCAATAAATGTGCTAATAATGCTCTTGCGGGACCGTGCAAAGTTAGGAAAATTAGTAAGTATAAGGCAAGAACAGGGTGTGAGATGAGGCTCACTGCGCAAATAGCAGAATATTAAATGGACGAAGTTATTTTGAATCTTGGGTGAGATGTGAATGTTTTGACGAATTAAACATGGGAGAGAATGGGAAGACCTAGACCATTGTTGTCTCCTATTCAATTGAGGATGGAGAATCAACAAAATATTATCCCCATGGGAATATTATAGGGAGTGACAGTTGACATTAAAGGCACGAGCGCATTGGTGGATTTTGATGTAATAGAGATTGTTAATGACAACAATCCCTACCCCACGCTCCTCAGGGTTAACTAGGCTATCGACATGAATGGGGTGATCAATTTAAAGAAGCCGACGATGTCGTTTGAAAGAATGGCTCCACTTAGTAGTACCATTGAACCCTGCAGAAGGACAGCGATATACTGAGCCAGGCTATGATTACAAAAGCGATGATGATTTGGACCAGATTTATAAGATAACGACGTGAGATTAAGATTGGGTGAGTCCGACAATAGATGGATGTATTGCATGGGATCGTGAAAGATCCTGCACATTGGATTCATATGAGGAATTGGAACACTAGCAGAATCAATTGCACGAACTTTCTATGCTACGATGTAACATGATGACCAAATTACTATGTTGCGTATCGTCAGTGGTAAGAAATATGCCTTACTATGATGGTTTAACTAACATTGATAAATTTGTAGATGTGTTTGAAAGGGAAATGCCAGAGAAGCATCGCTTCCAAGCCTTGGACTTGGCACAGTGTACTACGCCTAAAAGATGGTTGGGTATGCATAAAAGCAAATTTCAACAGATGGTGAGAATATAGAAGAATGATGAGGGTGAGCTTTGGTCGCCCAAAGGTGCGAATGATAGAGAAATATGATGGGAGGAGTGATTCACGCAATCACTTTGCCAAATAGGCCAATGCTTATGGAGGAAAACTACAACTAGTGTTGGTTCATCTGTTGTGTCACACCTTGAATTTAACACCTATGAATCGGTACTTGGAGACATATATCTGGCATGGCACAGATGAATGGGATATTTCGAGATGGGGATTTTTGATGACATTCAACTTTAAATACGGATTTGAGTGCATTGATTAATCGTTGCATGAGGTCAAAGCAACGATCTTTAGAATCTCGCATGATCCCTTGGACTTGATTCAACCAGATTGGACCACCCAGTTGTGCCATGCACTGTAGTGCTACAATGTGATTGCTGAAGAAGAAGAGGAGGATTTGAGGAACACTAGTATCACTGAAATAGAAGGTCACCGCGAAGTGGAGGGGTCATGGATAGTGAATCTTGATATCCCCGTGCCACTAAAAAAGAGACAAGTGAACATTGGGACAGAGGTGGAGACGAAGTTTGACAAGATAGGGGACTATTGGGATGATGCTCTGGTGGATAAGGTCACTGAATTGCTACACGAGTACCAGGATTTGTTCCCTACAATTTTCTTAGACCTGAAAGGGATTATAGGCAATTTAGGGGTGATGAGGATAACGTTCAAACCATATGCAAAGCCTATGAAGTAGAGGCCATATCACCTTAATCCTAAATATAAGGAAAGGGTCTATTTGGAGTTGGACAAAAAGTTAGCGGCAAGAATCACTGAACCAGTGGAGGAGTCTGATTGGGTAAGTGCCATGGTAGTTTAGGAAAAGAAACAGAAGGATGAAATAAGGATATGTGTAGATCTTAGGAAGCTTAATGACGCTTGCATGCATGATCCTCTCCTAACTCCATTCATCGATGAGGTGTTGGATAATGTAGGAGGACAATAAGCATATTCGTTCACTGATGGGTTCTTGGGGTACCATTAGATCAAGATCAAGCTGGAAGATAGGAGTAAGACGACCTTCACGACTAAATAGGGATTCTTTTAGTATATTGTAATGCCTTTTGGATTGAGGAATGTGTCGACGATCTTTTTGCATGTAGCCATCGCAACATTCAAGGACTTCATTCAAAAGTTCCTAGAGGTATACTTTCAGAATTGGACGTTTGTTTGGCTCATGAAGCACCATGCAGGTAGACTATGCCCAATGTTGGATACATGCCAAAGGTATCAGATTGCACTAGACTATAATAAATGTCTATTTTGTGTCCCTTTTGGAATCTTACTGGGTCATGTATGATGCAGATAAGGATTAATGGTGGATCTAGCTAAGATCTTGGTTATAATCAATCTGGACCCACCAAGAAGTGTCAAATAACTACCCGCAACACAGGGGCATATTGGTTATTACTGAACATTCATCAAGAGTTATGCCTAGATTAACACGCCAATGGAAAAACTGTCGAAGAGGGATTCTACATTGTGTTGGAATGAAGAATGTTAGTAAAGCTTGGATGTGTTAAAAGAAAAGATGGTCAGTGCCCCAATCCTAGTATTCCCAGATTGGAAGAAGGAATTTCATGTGCATGTGGATGTGCCATCTATTGCACTGTGAGAAAATTGACATAGGCCAGTAAGGGAGAGTTGGATCACCATATCGCGTTCACAAGTAGGAATCTACCTAAGTCTAAGAAGAATTATTCAATGATAGAGTGTGAAGATTTGGCTATGGTGTACGTACTCCATAAGTTTAGACACTACTTGCTAGGCAGACACTTTAAGATGTATACAGACCATTCTGCATTAAACTACCTAGTCAACAAGCCTGTGTTGGGTGGGAAGTATGAAAATGGATATTGTTATTCCAAGAATATGATTTCGAAGTCATTGTGAAGCCAGGCTGATTGAATGGAGGACTAGATCATCTGTCACGCATTGAAATAGGTGAGGTGCCCACTAATTTGGAGGAAGGACTGCATGATGCATAGCTCTTTGTGGTGTGGATCGTAGATAATAATTTTTCAAACATCATACACTTTCTTATTACGAGAACGACTCGAAAAGGGTACACCAGCCAACAAAAGAAGGAGTTGATGGTGTGTGTGGAAAATTTTCCTCTTATTGTAGGTCAATTGTATAAGATTGGAGTGGATGACATATTGCGACATTATGTGCCTCATTTCGAATGAAGCATCATCCGAGCCGAAGCTGATGGAGGGTTTGTGGGAGGACATTATGCAAGAAAAGAAACAACACAGATGATTTTATGCACTGGGTTGTGGTGGCTGACATTGCGTAAGGATTCTAATGCTTATTGTAGGGCATGCAATTCATTTCAGAGGATAGGCAGGCCATCGTGAAGGGGTGAGATGCCTCTGAATCCGAAAGTGTTGTTACATCCATTTTAAAAATGGGCAATTGATTTTGTAAGAATGATTCAGCCTCCACGAAAGAAGACTAGGTTTGGTTGCCTCAAAAAAGTTCCTGTTTGAATATGTGTTGTCTAGGTTTGGTTGCCAAAATATTTTGATGAGTGATCGTGATACACATTTCCTTAATGAAATGATTAGCGCAGTGACAGAGAAATTCCAAGTTTATAATCAAAAGAGAATGCCATATCACCCTCAGGCTAATTGGATGGTGGAGGCATTTAATAAGATATTGGAAAGTGCACTGACAAAGGTTTGCAACACATAGAGGAATGATTGGGAAGTGCACGTACTAGTGGTGTTATGGGCTTATAGAACCACTTATAAGAAGATGACTAGAGAGAGAGCTTTTTGATTGGTCTATGTCGTAGAAGCTACGATTTCGATGGAGTACATTGTGTGTAGTCTATGGATAGCACCTCCCACAAGAATGGCAGACCATGAAGCTTGAGAAGAAAGGCTCAGGCATCTAACTGAGCTGGAGGAAGATAGATTCTTGGATGGAATCCATTAACAAGTCCAAAGGGAGTGTGAAAAATCATGGCATGATCATCACATCAAACTACGCAGCTTCAAGGTAAAATATTTGGCTTTATTATATGACAACAAGTTTGATAAATTTCTAGGGAAATTTTAGATGCATTGGTTGGGGACATATGTCATCAAAGACATTACCGATGGTGGAGCAATTGAGCTAGTGAAATTAAATGGAGATCCATTTTTGGGGAAGGTAAATGGTAGTCAATTGAAGCCATATACTAGGGATCCAGCCAGGTGACTATATGATAGAACCACAATATTAACGCTCTAGGCAACTGAAAGGAGGTGTGGGACTATAAAATACACTGCCTGGGTTGTAGAGTTTCATGACTGGGGGACTATGTGGAATAGAAGAATGTTACAACATCAACAAAAGCGCAAAAGGAGCTACACTATAGGAGGAGAGACTGCACAGGGCAGCCAAAAAGTGATTGTTACTATCACTATTCATGATTTGATAGTGAGAAAGCGGCTAAGTGGAGAGGGGGGAGTGGGGGGGGGCATGTGAGACTGCGTTTAAGAGTGACATCTTTGAAAATCTACCATCAATATAGCATTTATGAGCAGATTTTGGGGGGAGTGGTTGGATTTGATTTCAAAATTGCCTATAAATTATAGATGGTTGCCCAACAAGGGACACTTTTTATTCTAAGAGCTTATGTGTCGTGCTATCAGTTGCACATGGACCCTTCACTTTTTAAGGATTTGGTAGCTAGTTCAGTGTTTAACAGGTTAGCTAAGGAAACCTAGGAGCTCCTTTATAGCCTCATGTCTGCACCCATAGAAACCATAAGCGCGGAAGGCGCTACGGCCTCTAAAGTGGGTGCCCCTAAGGTTGTGGCTATGGAGGTGCTCACAACAATCCCAAAATCATCGAGGTGAACTAGGCCGAAGTCTACACCACCAAGAGGGGTTCCCAAGACAAAGAAAGATAAATATAAGAAGACAATATGGGTGCATGAGTCGCTAAGGAAGCATTAGAGAAAAGAAAAGCCAATTGCACAGTAAGAAGGCAAAGTGGTCAATCTAGAGGCTATTAGGGAATAAACAACACTGATATGGGTTGATAAGGACATTGATATTGAGGGGGCAGACCCTATTTTGAAGCTTCCCATGCCAGGGCAAGGTGAATGTCTAGAAGAACCCTAATGAGGGAAAGTTTCTCCTAAATACACCCCTATCACTAGAAAGCATAACATTTGAAGGTTCGTGCTTAGCGCGAGTACCACACCTAAAGCTTAAAGATTGGGTTTTGGGGAACACTGAGCGGTTCCCCCAACTAGCTACCAAAAATTTCATGCAGCAAGTATTCTACAAGGACTCGAGTGTCACTACACTGGGTAGAAAAGGAAGGATTGTTGAATCTGCTATGGGTAGCTCATTACCACCATGCTCCTATAAACTTGATTGTTATCAAAAAAATTTTGTGCCTAGTGCACGACAGGTGCCTATAGTTGGAAGAGTCGATCCCTATAACTGACATGTTGATCCATAGGATCAGCTTACTACCACATTGAGGGTTGAATCCAGACAAGGAATTTGGCAGAAAGACAGGCAAGTGTGACCTCGCTGAAAGGATGAAGGACAAGTTTAAGCTTGTCAAGAAGCCACGCGATATTCAATTTCGAGTATTACGGATCCCGCGGTGAAGGTGACTACCACGATACTGGATGGTAAGGTGATGAGGAAGTTTCATGCATACGAGGTGTCAACACCCGTGGTTTCATTGGGTGCCTAGTGAGCGGAGGGCATGCAATTCAACTAGGCACACTACCTATGCAGCGAATTCCTCGCGGAGTATAAAAATGTTCCACTACTCAGGGATTGTGTTAGTTTCATGGGAATTATAAGAGGACAACTAATTTCTTCCAATTGCAAAAGATAAGCCAGAAGCAGGGAATTTTGCTTCACTATGGGTCACAAGGGACACTGACCGAGTCTGAGAGAGTAAAATATTTTGGGTGGTGATGGAGGTGAGCATTTACATAGCCATCGACCACAAGCCATGCTAACCTATCTTTGAGTAGTTTTCGAGATATGCAGAGTTCAAAGCAGTCTTCCACCGCATCTCCATCCCAGCATGAAAGGACATCTCCACTGGTATGATTTACCATAACTAGTGATGGATGATGTTATCATAGTGGTCCTTGAGAATTGGTGAGAATATTGGTGCACAACATTAGATTTTTCTATCATGCCTCGTAAGTTTGTGGGAATGCAGAAGAAGGAGGAGGCCCGGTCGAAGATTCAATAGTTAGCTAAAAAGGGAAAGAAGGAGACTGAGGATAAGGCACGCGCAGAAACAAAGTGTGCTACCAAGGAATAGGATAAAGAGAGCAACTCTGACAAAAGTTAGAGATCTCCTTTGCCACAGACCGAAGTAGAGGAGAAATTAGAGTAAATTGGTGGAGACTAGGAAAAAAATCCCTACCGGGTGAAGTGGAATAGGGAGCAGGAGAAGGAAGCATCGTGCAAAAGGACCATGGCCACTAATTCGTAACTAGACTTGATAACCTTGGAAAAAGGTGACTTGGATAAAATTGGGGATAAGGTAAGGGACACAATAATGGAACTACTACACCAATTTGAGTAGCAGTAGATATAGGCATTAAGTGCCATTCATATGAGTCTACGTGAGCTCCAAATCAAAGCCACTAGACTACAGGCAGGTGCAGTGTAGAGCAACGCGACCTCAACCAATATAGCATTGGGGACCACTGAAACGCAGAGTTGGTTTGCTCCTTGGATCACTGAGTCGTCGCCCTACCGAATGGATCTCTGAGTGCAGAGGTGGAAGCTGACAATTCTACTGTCAGCACTCTAAAGAATATTGGTTTGAACTTGGCCACACTCAAAGGTGAAGTTCTTCACATGTTACAAGAATGTGTGATCATAGAACTTAGGGTCTAAGGGCAGCACGTGCTAAGCGTGATCATCGAGCAGAAGGTTAAAAATGAACATATGTTTTTCGAGAAAAGGACAACAATAGAGACTTGGAAAAAGGTTTAGGAGAAGAATGAGCAAACCATAGTAGTGGTAATAGAATCATGCATAACCATTCGAAAACTACACATCCTAGAAGAGGCATCATTGGAGGCCAAGATTCAGAAGTTAGCTATAGGTTTGTGCGATGCTAGCACTGAGATGGTGAAGGTTCAGTTTCAGCTGAGCCTCAAGATTACAGAGCTCGAGTTAAGGGAACAACCTTCAACTCCACCATAGGTTAGAGAATAGCGCGAGGTAGTTTTCAGAGATGTTGTCATTACAGTAGATGTCGTGGTGGTAGAATGCATTGCACTTTTCGAGCAATCGATGGAAGTTCTCATGAGTTTGCAGGAGGATCCCAACTTGAAGAGGTTAAATACCGAGGCAAGGGAATTGCAACAGTAGTAAGACAAAGCCAGAGCGATGACGCACAACATCACTATCAATTAGATATTGGAAATGCTGTAAGAGGGAAACCAACTGAAAGAGCAAGTGAAGTAGCGAAACGAAAAGAGGCAGTCCTTAAGGCCATATTGGGGCCTTGGCTGGATGAGGCCAATGTGTTCTTCACCACCATTGGGGAGAAGTTGTCCAAACCAAAAAATACAGAATAAAAGACCTAGGAAAATAGCATAGGACTAGCAACGAAGCAGCTGGTGGAGCAGGTTAAGCAAGCAGCTACATAGTGAATAGTTGAAGTTGTAATGGTACAAATGGAGTTGGGATGTTTTCACATTAATATCTCCACACCAGAAGAGTGACAAGGGGCGAGTAACTATTGTTGTGTTGGGCGCCTATTGGGAGAGAGTCCCCTAAAAGCTCAATTTTTGGTGCAGCAAGCCCAAGTTTTTTGTATGTAAAGTCTAAAGTGTCCACAATTTGGGGTCACGAAGTGCGTAGATGTAAAGTGTCCTAAAGGGTTTTACCCTTTTGTTTATGTAAGTTGTGTCAACTATTGAAGATCTACCCGTGCTCCGAAAACCATGGGATTGTATAAAAAGGAGACACTTAGAAGAGTCTAAGATAGTGCAGCTCAGTCATTGATGATGATGAATGTAATGGGTCATTAGTAGAAAGAGTGAATAGTCTTAGAGTAGAAGAGAGGCTTTATAGTTGTGTGCACAGAGGCCTGGAGTAGAGTCCACAATGGTGTGTGTGGATCCCTATAGCTCAATGCGTAGGGCAGTTTTGAGTCTGTAAGCAAATTCGAAGTATGAATAAAGAGTTTGTTCTAGAAATATCTATTTTTTATCCATTTACTTTTGTTATGAATGTTTGCATTTACTTTATGATGAATAATGGGTTTATGATTTAATGTTGTATTGATGCACGAATTTGCATGTTTTACACTGTTATATGAACGTAAGTAATAATATCTACTTATGCGAATAATAACTTAATGCATGTGAAATATATCAGACACTTAAGCCGATATGGATAATAAGAGACCTAGGATTGATTAAAGAGGCTCATAAGTGGTTGATTTGCCTATTTAAGGTATGTGAAAGATAGTCGTAGACCTTCGTGAAGGTCTAGAGGCTAGTAAGAGGAATTTATATCGATTAGCCTCGAGGTCTTGTCAATCTGCGCGAAGGCAGAACTAGGGTATACAATGACATCACTACTGTCTTTGTGTGAGGAAACTTGGTTCTACCATCCCCCAATATTGCTTCGGGTGAGACTTTAGTCCGTGCTTTGTGGATCGATACCAAAAGGGCTAGTAGTGTAGGGATTTGTTTGGCTAAACTTAACGTTAAACCTACGTTAGGGCCCACTAAGCCAACAATATATATATATTATATATATTATATATATATATATATATATATATAAATATAATATATATATATTATATATATATAATATATTATATATATATTAAAAGCCAAAATATCCTAAATAATTCTCCAAGTGAATACAATAGGAAAATACATTGGTTATGTAAATACCAAGGACACCTATACCATGGTAATCGCCAAACAAATCCCACAAGAAAATACCTCCGTTATGTCAATACGAAGACACATGTACCATGCTAATATCCAAACAAATACTAGAGGAAAATACCATGTTTGTTTCAATACAAAGGACTCCTATACCATGGTAATCTAAAAAAAGTACCACAGGAAAATACCTTGATTATTTCAATAACAAGGAGACCTATACCATGGTAATATCAAAAATAATACCACAACAAAATACCATGGTTATGGAAATACGAGGGAATCCTATACCATAGTAGCCTCCAAAGCAATACCACGGGAAAATACCTTGGTTATGTCAATATCAAGGAAATTTATACCATGGTAATCTCCAAACAAATCCCATAAGAAAATACCTTTGTTATGTCAATACCAAGGACACCTGTACCATGGTAATATCCAAAAACAACTAGAGGAAAATACTATCCTTATTTCAATACATAGGGCTCTTGTACCATGGTAATCTAAAAAAAATACGATGGGAAGATACCTTGATTATTTCAATACCAAGGACACCTGTACCAAGGTAATATCGAAACTAATGCCATAGGCGAATACCATGGTTATGTCAATACCAAGGACACCTATACCATGGTAATATCCAAACAAATCCCACAAGAAAATACCTTTGTTATGTCAATATCAAGGACACCTATACTGTGGTAATATCCAAACAAATACTAGAGGAAAATACCATGTTTGTTTCAATACATAGGGCTCTTGTACCATGGTAATCTAAAAAAAATACGATGGGAAGATACCTTGATTATTTCAATACCAAGGACACCTGTACCATGGTAATATCGAAACTAATGCCATAGGCGAATACCATGGTTATGTCAATACCAAGGACACCTATACCATGGTAATATCCAAACAAATCCCACAAGAAAATACCTTTGTTATGTCAATATCAAGGACACCTATACTGTGGTAATATCCAAACAAATACTAGAGGAAAATACCATGTTTGTTTCAATACCAAGGACTCATGTACCACGGTAATCTAAAAAAATACTACGGGAAAATATCATGATTATCCAAATACCAAGGACACATGTACCATGGTAATATACAAACTAATACCACACAAAAATACCATGCTTATGTCAATACTAATGACTCATGTACCATGGTAATATCCAAAACAATAACAAGACCAAATACCATGCTTATGTCAATACCAAGACTAGTTCCACCAAGGTAATATCATGTGCCAACCTAGTCCACACGCATACCAATACCATGCTAAACACCATCATCAAGCCAAAACACCACTACAAAAAGTCATCTCGAGCATGAAGACCTAGATGAAGACTGTGCTCATCAAATGTGTGAACTCAAGAACATAGATGACTTGAGGAATTATCTCCAACTCTTGTAGCAACAACATCTATCTATAACAACAACAACAATGCCTCTAATCATGTCAACAGAAGGAAACACAAGAAAACACAAGGTAACACCTCGATGAACACCATACTACCATCAAGATAGATCATCGAAGAATGACATCAATGCCAACATAACCAACTAAACTAGATGCAACCATAATATAATAAAGACATCCACACATAAACTAGGCTACATAGGTTGACATCAATACCAACATGATCTAGTTGCCCTGATGAACTAATGCCAACATCAACTAGCTGGAACCATGTGTTGGGCGCTAAATCTGCTTACCTTTTCCTTACATTTCCACTCATCTTTTCATCCTTTTTACACCCATTAACATGTATCTATTAAGATAAATATATGAGGTGAACCTCCTTGCTTTATCTCTTGGAATATTTAATTAATGAAGTAAAGTCATGAGGGTTTTACCTATGCGAGCCACTAAAACGTGTTATGTCCACAGATTCCAAAGAACATGTGTTGATCTTCTAGCATAGAGCAGCAGTTCTGCGATTCATAACATTCGTTCAGTAGCGCTAAAATAGTATAACAAACTTGCAGCTATTCCCAATATGTTTTGGATCATTTTTTTTCTCGCTTTCTAGCATTAGTGTTGTTTTGAACTGATGTCTGTTTATGGGCACGTAGTTGTCGGGTTTTGAGGGAAGATGTTATCACCCCCTGTATTGTATAAAAGATGTGCCATTCCTGTCTAGAGGGTTGGCCATACTAGGAGATGTATTGTAACAGTTCTCTTCAAATTAATAAGATATAACGCTTGTTGTTGATCTTTGGTTGTGAGTAAATGCAACCCAATCAAAGAGTCGGGCCCGCTCCTCTGATCACGTGCTGCGTGTGTCCTTATCATGTATTTCTTTACTAGTTAAATTTATTTCTTTATTGTTGTTGCATATTACATAGATTTTTGTGAATGCCTTTTTAAGTTCTGCAATCCAATTATGTTACTGTTACATCAATGTTTTGATTTCTTCACCACGAACCCTTGGTTGATGTAGAATGTAATCCTACTCTTGCATATACCTTGCGCGTTACCTTGAAAAGAGTATGCACCCAAATTGATGAATTAATGTAGGAAAGGGTTGACGAATTTGTTCATAATTGGACACCAACATTTTGGTGTTGTTGCCGGGGAAGGCTAACAAGGTGCAAGACATGATCTGTATCAACTAGAGGGTCAATCTCTTGTCCTATGGAGAGAATGGTTTCTCTCATTTTGCTCCAAGTCCTGAGCATAGTTATTTTTTTGTTTGGTTCTTTTTGTTTTCCTGTACCCACTTTTAGGCTCGATGTCTTGAGAGGGAGTGGTCTTTTGACGCCCTGCTCCAGGCCCTAAGTTTAAATTATTTTTTGCATTCTCATTTATTTTTATTTTGGGAAAACCCAATCTCTTGTCCTAGGGAGGGTGTGGTCCTTTGATGCCCTGCTTCATGTTCTAAGTGTCAGATTCCCTTGTTTGTATTCTTTTATTTTGTTTGGGTTCTTGTCCTAGGGAGGGAAGGGTCCTTTGACGCTCTGCTCCAGGTCTTGGACCCTAGTTTTTTTTCTTTTCGGTTTTTTTCCTTTCCGCTTGATCTCTCATCCTGGGGAGGAAATGGTCTTTTGACGCTCTGCTCTAGGCCTTGAGCATTGTGATGATATCGACATTTTCATCACATCCACTCGTATTAACAAATATTTTAAAAAAGGAGAAGATGAAGAGCCCCAAAGAAGGGAGGACATGATTTGGGAAGGAACACTTATATCCAAAAAATCATCATGAAATTTAAATTAGAGGCATCTTCTCATGCTGCTGTAAGACCGGGTATATAGACAAGATCAGAAGGACAAATTGTAGATCAGCTAGCGCTATTCATAGCACCCCTAGCTAGTTCGATAAAGCAAACCCTTGTAGCATTTGAAGAGACAAGCAACAATACACTTGATAAAGGGGCATCGTTGCTCATAGTAGAAGAAGAAGTTGCAAGTAGAACATTCGAGGAAATGACCCATTCTAGTAGGGAAAAAGAGGTTACAAAGAGGAGGTCTAAAGGGTCAAACCACTATAAGAGAGGGGAAGAAATTGTAGGGATATTTCTATCACCAAAGGATAGAGGGAGTGTTGTTAATGCAACTCAAACCCTGGTGATAAGAGCCCTTACATAATTTCCTACAAAGCATGCCGAAATCCCCGATGAGTATTGAAGGATATTCATGGCACCCACAACCTCCACTATTGACTTCCCAATTGGGGATCTCAGGGCTGGTGCACCAACCAAGCCCATTCCTTTAACAGATTTACCTAGATTTCATGGGCTTACTTCAGAAGATCCTGATACGTTTTTGTTTGAATTTGACATTGTGTGTTAGGGATACGATAATATAATGGATGCTCAAAAATTGAAAATATTCCCTGTTATGCTAAAAGGGATAGCCTTGTGATGGTTTATGGGTCTTGGGGGAAGGACTAATACAACATGGGAAGAGATGAAAACTGCCTTCCTAGAGAAGTTCCGGGATTACTGTAAATCACGAGACATTAAGGAAGAACTTTTCAATTTTAAATAGAAAGAGGATGAAAATATGGAAGAATGTGTGGAATGCTTCAAATACACATTACAGAGATCAAGTCACTCTGATTTGGATAAGGAAACTTTGAAAATTATACTTCTCTGGGCCTTTCGAGAGGACTCTTTGGAACTATTAAATATAGTAAAAGAGGGAGATATATCAAAGGAGAACTTTGACACCATCTATAAGTTGTGCATCTAGTACTCAAGGGGAGTTCAAACGTATAAACAAGGGATTATATTCTGGATTTAAGACCTCTGTGGTTTATTTCTTTTGACTTTGTTACTGGAGAGTCCACAGTAAGAACCATTTTCTGCCAAAGTTTCAAATGCCAATCGGGATCCATCATCAGGACAACTTGAATGCTTGATATAAGAAGAGCTTAATGGAGAGAATTAAATAGTAATGAGGAGAGAAAATTTACATGAATGTCGACTCTTTCTTTTTTGATTAATAATAAAAGAGAGTAAGTGAGAGGAATGTCGATTCTTTCTTCTTCTTCTTCTTCTTTTTAAATAATTTTGATTAATTAATGATGGGCTAATTAATTGATTTAAATTAATATAAATTATTATTATGTTGATCATTATCATAGTTAAAATTAATATTAATTTTCTAATTAATTAATTATAATATTTAATAATTGGTTACTTTTAATTTTAATATTAATTTATAATTAATCAATTATAATATTTAATCCATAATCATTTCCCTATACGAAGGGGATACCTGGAGTGAAATTGTTTTACTCGAAAATACTAGAGCAAAGATAGCAAGAAGAGTTGCATACCTGCATTTTCTTAAGAACTGTCATGACAATAATCTCATTCCCCCATTTGCACAAATTAATGATAGATTACAAGACAGATATAATAGCAACGCATTTTTTTCACCTAAGCTTGTCTCTAATAAGGGAAGAAATTAAAAGGGTTAGGGCTTCTTTGGATTATCTTGGACGCTCAACACTCTCAGCACACCTAAAGCTAGCCAACATCATCAGCAAGAATCTCTGGTCTATTATTGATGCCAGGGCTGCCTTGAAAGCCATTAATGAAGGACACATTGTTGAAAAACAACAACACAAGAAATTGTCCAACTTATTATACAAATCGTAGTATAGAGTTAAAACACTGAACATTGCCAATGAAAGTTCAAAAGACTCAGAAAGATCAAGCACAAATATAAACAATTTGAGTTGTGGTTTATTAGAAAGAGGCTCAGACAGAAACGCCAATCTTAGGGAATTCCGAAAAATTAATGATACAACAGAACCACAGAAACACATAGCTCAAGTTATCAAAACAGTAATCATGACACATTTTATAACATTAATCATAGAAGAAATGCATAGAATGCAGGTAGCTTTGGCAAGATAAGGAAACATTAGGACAAGAGTTCTCCATCGTTATGAGGAAGGCCCAAACTCCTAAAAGTAATTTGAGTAAAGAAGAACAAAGAGCCTTCAAATCCTTGCGGAACAATGATAAAATTGTAGTTCTTAAGGCAGATAAGGAAGGAGCAACAATGATCTTAGATAAGGAAGACCATGTATGAAAAATGAATGAACACCTCAGATGTGGCAGTTATAAGAAGCTAAGCAGTAATCCCATCCCCAATATTATGAAGGAGGTGAAAAAGACAATTTCAGAGTCCAACCTTGAAGAGAAAATAAAGAAGAAATTAATCCCCTCTTATGAAACTATCCTAAGAATTTATGGGTTACCCAAGATCCATAAAGAGGGAGTTCCTCTTAGACGAATATTCAATACTATTGGATCCCCAACATATGAGCTTGCTAAGTATGTCACAAAAATACTTAAGCCCCTTGTTAGAAACACTGATTCTTTCATCAAGACTCCCATGACTTTGTGAATCTTATTAAGAATGAGAAGATAGAACATGATGACATCCTTGTTAGCTTTGATGTAGTGTCCTTATTCACCAAGATTCCTCTTGATGAAGCCACTCAGGTTATTAAAGAAGTTACTGATCCAACAACTGCAAGATATGCCGAAATCTGCTTGTGATCAACTGTTTTCACCTTCCAAGAAATATATTATGAGCAGACATCTAGAGTGGCAATGAGATAACCCCATTCGCCAATTGTGGCCAACTTATACATGGAATACTTTGAAAAGAATGCCCTGGAATCTTACCCTTTGAAGCCAGCGTGGTGGAAATGATTCGTCGATGATACCAATATAAAATGGACACATGGTAAAACAGAGCTTGACAAGTTTTTCATTCACCTAAATTCCATCTCTTCAAAAATAAAATTTACTATGGAGCTTGAAGAAAACATGAGCATCCCATTTTTGATGTTCTCATAATCAGGAAAGAGGATGGCTCCCTAGGGCATAAGGTTTTCAGGAAGTCAACTCACACAAAAAGCTACCTCCACGCTGATTCTCACCACCACCCAACCCAGAAATTTGGTGTTCTAAACACTCTTTCTATCAGGGCCCTTCGAATTTCTAACACTGAGCATCTGAATGAAGAAAAGAAGCATCTCGTCTCAACCTTTAAGAGTATAGGCTACAAAGAAAATGAGATTAAAAGAGCCATAGAGAAAGCCGAGAAAAGGATGTCATCTCATGAACCTAAGGCTCAAGACCAACCTCAATGTGGTAGGGTATTTCTACCTTATATTCATGGTGTTACATATAAGATTGCTAAAATCTTGAGGAAGAAAAATATAAGCACACAACTCTCAACACCTCGAACCATTAGGCAAGGTATGAGATCTGTCAAGGATAGTATTGATAGACATCAACTTAAGGGAGTCTATAGAATAGATTGCTCATGTGGTAAAAGCTACATTGGTGAAATAGGTTGCTCCCTACATAACAAACTCAAGGAACATGATGCTGATATTAAGAATGAAAGAACTCGTACTCCGGCCCTGGCAGAGCACTCCTCAAAAACTAAACACCATGTCTGCTTGGAAAGTGCCTCCATTATCACCAGGGAAGAACAACATCATAGGCGAAAGATTAGAGAAGCTCTTGAGATTATCAAACACCCGCATAATCTCAATAGAGGCAATGGTATGGAGATTAGTGGAAACTGGCTTCCCCCAATCAGAGAAATTAAGGTCAACAATACTTCTTAGGTCTAGCATTCTGTGGTAAAATTACCTCTCGCCTCGCCTCTCTTTCAAATCTCAGTAAGTTAGTAACGCCGCTATATTAATCTAAGTATAAGAATAATAATAATTAGCACATAATTAATCATTTACAACAATAATTATGATAATAACTATTACTATTATCATTAACTATTATTATAAATCATGATTATTAAAAATTAATTAAAATCTACTAATTAGTTAAACTAATTATAAAATTGAACATTTACTATTTTAATTATTAATATTAATTATTAGGTCTTGATATTAATTATCAATTATTATTACTAATAATTATTAATTATTAACTATTTATATTGATTCTTAATATTATAATATCAATTTTAATATAATAATTATTATTATCAATACCAATTCATTTTAAATAATTTTGAATAATTTTAATATTAATACATTACACTAATAATTCCTAATAATACTATTCATAAAATACCAAAATAAAACAAATAATATTTCTATTCTATAAGAAACATAATAAAATTGTACTAACATATATTATATTTATTAAATATTAAATATAATAACTATTAAATATTAAATATTATTACAACATACAAAGATTATATGATTAATATTAATTATGATGAATATCAATAATATTAGTAATACGAATTATTATTATTAATTTATTAATATAAAATATAATAAATAATATATTGACAATTAATATTAATAATTATTTTATATTAAATTAAAAAGTAACTTATTATTAAAAAATATTATAATTGATTAATTAAAAATTAATATTAAAATTAAAAAGTAACCAATTATTAATATTATAATTAATCAATTAAAAATTAATATTAATTTTAACTATGATATATGGATTAACATAATATATTATTTATATATTAATTTAAATCAATTAATTAGCTCATCATTAATTAATCGAAATTATTTAAAAAAGAAAAAAAGAAAAAAAAGAACTGTCATTCCTCTCAATTACTCTCTTTTATTATTAATTAAAAAAGAAACAGCCGACATTCATCTAAATTTGCTCTCCTCATTACTATTTAATTCTCTCCATTAAGCTCTTCTTCTATCAAGCATTCAAGTTGTCCTGATGATCGATCCCGATTGGGATTTGAATTGTTGGCAGAAAATGGTTCTTACTGTGGATTCTCTGGTAACAAAGTGAAAAGGGATTATATTAACAAAAGTATCTGGTGGAGGTGTCGCAAAAGCATAAATTGGCAATCTGTTGGACAACTTGAGGACTGATATCCTAAGTACCTTGTCTGAACAAATAGACGCATTGCAGGTAAAACAGAAACAACTAGAATTGGAAAGCACTGTGGCTATATTTTGCCCAAAATGTAGGAAGAAGCATCCACAGAGGGAATTCCCATTAAAATCTGTAGAGGAGTGTGCAATCTATTAGTTTAGTCATGTGACAAGTTCATGCCCATCCTTGCCAGGATTGAAAGCAATTTTTCAAGGGATAGGAAAAGAGATGGAGCAACTATACTTTATGGGACGTAAAAAGCCATGGCAACCTCGACCATCAATGGGAAATCAAGGTATGTTTCTGGATCCATCTCAATATTTTAGTAATTTTAATATGGGTCCCCAGTGCATGCCTTATCCACTTATGTGTCCCTAGTACCAATTTATGCCTTGGCAGCAATGGGCTCCTTAGGCTAGTTTGAGATCCTCGTGGCCTTCCAACTGGTGAGGACCTTCTCCTCATGGGTAGTTTCCCCAGTCAACACCACAACAACTCCAGTTTCCCTCTAATGTACCTCCTGGTAATCAACCTGTTCATCCTCAACTTCCCATCCAACATAATCCAAATCCTAAAAATAAAGGGGCTCACCAAGCTGACACCCTCAACCTACCTTCATATAGGATCTCCACCGCAGAATTGTATGAGATGAATTTAAGATCTAGGTGGGTAGTAGATGCACAACCGTCACTTGACATCAATGAATAAGTGGGTAGTGAGGTAAAAGAACCAGAACTGGTTGAAGAGGAATCAAACCAACTTAACAAAAATTATACATCTCCTCAGCTGCTAGTTATTAGAAAACACCAAGATGAACTGGCCTATCTAGAAAGGTTGACTTTGAGTAAACAGATCCCTCAAGCTAAGTTTGATTTGTTAGGAGAGGTATAGAATTTCTTTGTTAAGATTCCCCTACTGCAAGCTATGAGGGATGTACCTATATATGCAAAAAATCTCAAAGAATATTGTGCTAAGTAACCTAAAAAGAAATCAAGTGACCCACTCACCATTCATGTGGTGGGAAAGCTATCTGATTTTACGATGGGGAAAATCATGCCTGTGAAATATGGGGATCTGGGGAACCCAATTTTAACCGCGCAAATTAATGGAATAGAAATTCCAAACGCGCTGGTAGATTTGGGTGCTGCTATAAATGTCACTGTTGTTGAGACTATGCAAGCATTGGGGCTTTGGCACTTGAAACCTACACCTACCATGTTGGGGTTGGTAGATCAATCTGTGGTTAAACCGGTGGGGAAGTTAGAAGACATTACAATTTCAGTTGACTCATGGCACTACCCTGTGGACTTCTTAGTGCTGCAAACGCAATCCCTAACTGGTAGCCATCCACTAATTCTAGGAAGACCTTGGCTGGAAACTATTGATGCTTATATTGGTTGTCGATCAAGACATGTGGTTATCTTGAATGGACAGAGTACTAAGAATTTAATGTTATATCCTCCTACAGAACCTAGTCCATCAACAAAACCATCGGGTCATAACAAACCTTTACCAAGGGAATAATCTGAATATGAAGATGAGGAATTAAGGCCAATCCTTACTATTGGACAGGCCCTCCAGTTGAAAACAGGAACAAAAGATAACACAATTACCACTTTTATTAGTGATCCCTATTCTATTTCAAACTCAAATCAGCGAATTCTAGAGTCCATCTTGGGCTGTGAAACACAAGAAAGTATTGGAACAACTGATGGTTCGATGAGTTACTTGCAACTACGTCCCATGACAGCATTTTGGTGGAAATAGAGCCATGGAAGACGATGAATATCAATCCAGATCTCTCGGGATCCCAGATGAAATAGATCTTGGATGCTCTTCAAGAACACAAGGAAGAATTTTCCTAGGACTATACATACATGAAAGGGATTCCCGCTAATTTATGCACCCATCATATATACATCAAAGAAGACTATCATCCTGTGAGACAACCTCAGAGAAGGATGAACCCTGCTCTGAAAAACATTATGAAGGAAGAACTTCAAAAGATACTAGATGTGGGATTTATCTCCCCCATTTCAGAAAATCAATGGGTTTCCCCATTAGTGATCGTTCCTAAGAAAAGCGGTAAATGGCGAAGATGCATGGATTATAGAGAATTAAATAAGGTAATGCAGAAAGGGCATTTTCAGTTACCATTCATTGACCAAGACTTGGATACTCTAGCTGGGAAGAAGTTATTCTCCTTCCCAGATGGATTTAGCAGGTATAACCAGATCTAGATAGCCCTTGAAGATCAAGATAAAACCACTGTCACATATCCTTGGTGAAATTTCGCATACCGGGTCCTCCCATTTGGTCTCTTTAATGCACCTACAACATTCCGAAGGGAAATTTTGGGGATTTTCTCTGATATGGTAGATGATAGTGTTGACATTTATATGCATGATTTCACTCCATACCAGGATTCATTTACGAAAGGGTTGGAAAATCTAAAACGATTACTTGAAAGATGCAAATTGGCATGTGTCTCCTTGATTACGATAAAATGCCACATGATGATGGAGGAAGGAATAGTTTTGGGACATTTAGTTTCAGCTGCTGCAATTTAAATGGATCCAACTAAGATAAAGGTAATATTGTACTTCCCAATTTCTAAAACACCCACACAGGTACATAGCTTTATTGGTTTTGCTGGTTACTACGGGCACTTAATAGAAAACTTTGCTAAAGTAACATGTCCACTATTTCAATTGCTGGCAAAAGATGCAAACTTTGTGTGGATAGATGACTGTGATGCAGTCTTTGTGAATATCAAGGAACTTGTTTGTAGCGCTCTGATCCTTCGAGGGCCAGAGTGGACATTACCATTCCATATTGATGCAGATGCTTCTCAGACAGCATTTGGGGCACTTTTGGGACAGCAAGTGGATAAGGTACCATATGCAGTCTACTATGTTAGCAAGAGATTAAGTCTAGCTTTGTTGAACTACACAGTAATTGAAAAAGAATTCCTCGCTATCATGTACACCATCAACAAGTTCCAGCATTATATTACTAGGTACCCCACCCTTGTACAAACTAATCATGCAACAATTAGGTATTTGATCAATAAATCCATTACTCCTGGTCGTATTACAATATGACTTTTATTACTTCAAGAGTTTGACATTACCATAGTAGATAAAACAGGTAATGATAATGTGGTTGTTGATTTTCTGTCTAGGCTAGAAAATAATGTTGAAGGTACACCCATTAAAGATAGTTTTACAGATGCACATCTTTTTGCAATTTCCACTAAGACTCTCTGGTATGTAGATATTTCTAACTATATTTCTACGAGGAAGTTACCTCGTCATTTACCAAACAGGGATCAATGGAAAATTATTCATCAAAGTACCCGATATTCATGGATGGTAGGGTACCTCTTTCATACAAGGGTTGATAAATAGATTCGGTGTTGTGTATCAGAGGATGAAATCTATGAAATACTGAAGGTTTCCCATGATGACCCTTGTGGAGGACATTTCACAGATAAAAGAACAGGCCAGAAGGTGTTACAAATGGGATACTATTGGCCTTATATCTTTCATGATGCTCGATATTATGTCTAAAGATGTGACAGTTGTCAATGGATGGCAACCTGGGAGATCGAATGAGATACCGCTACCACCCCAGATAGTCCTTGAACCTTTCGAAAAATGGGCGATTGACTTCGTTGGACCTTTCAACCCACCACCTCACGAGAAGGTTCACATTCTCGTCTACAATGTCAATATGACTAAGTGGGTGGAAGCTAGAGTTGTGTTGAAAGTAACAGAACAAGTAATTGCATATTTTCTTTTTGAAGAGATTTTTGCTCGATATGGTACTCCAAGGGAGATTATTTTTTATGGAGGAGCACAGTCCACATCCCACATGATAGGAAGTCTGATGTAGAAATATGGGGTTAAACACAGAGTGACAACTCCCTACCATCCTCAGGCGAATGGACAAGTAGAGAGTACAAACAAGGTATTAGAAATATCTTGACAAAAACTATAGTGAATCATCACTGGGATGGGTCTCAGAGACTTTTGGAAGCTCTTTGGGCATATAGGACGACATTGAGGAATACAACCAAGTTTTCACCGTTTGAGTTAGTCTATGGGAAATCCCCCTTGTTCCTAGTAGAATTTGAGATCATCACACTCAAAGCAGCTTTCGAAGTAGGATTAGACTATTAGAGGCCCAGAAACACCGGTTGGAACAACTCAATGAGTTAGATGAGATTCGTTGAGTGCTTGTCTAGAAAATTACTATTATTTAGTAGCAGAGAATGAAGTGGCACGATAAATTCATCACACAGGAGATTGGGCATTTCTCTATGACACCCGATTCAAATATTTTAAAGGGAAGCTTTGCACTCATTGGATGGGACCCTATGAAGTGGACACTGCATTCGACAATGGAATAGTCAGACTAATTATAATAAATGGTACTCATACTTCTTTCCTATTGAATGGACATCATCTAAAATTATACCATCATCCATTTTCTAAGGATGACTTCGTCAAACATCTCTCTGATAACTCTGGCTGTATGGTTGTTGGTGCAAAGAATTCTTTCTCCGCCTATTAGTATATATATGTGTGTGTGTGTGTGTGTGTGTGCTCTTACTACTTATTTTCCCTTTTCAAGGATAATGATTGAATTATGATAAGGAGTTGAAAGAAAATTTTCCAAGGAATTTCAAGCTATTACTCTGTTGTTATTACTCCATCGGTGTTGTTACTCTGCCAATGTTGTTACTCCATTAGTGCTATTACTCCATTGTTGTTGTTACTCCATCGATGTTGTTACTCCGCCATTGCTATTAGTCTGTTGATGTTGTTAGTCCACCATTGCTGTTACTCCATTGGTGTTGTTACTACGTTGTTGTTACTCCGTCGATGTTGTTACTCTGTTGTTGTTACTCCATCGGTGTTGTTACTCCGTCGTTGTTATTACTCCATCGGTGTTGTTACTTGATTTCTGTTACTCCATCGGTGCCGTTACTGCACTTGTTAGGGTCCCAACCTAACCCCCTTATTCATGTCATGGGATCATGTCACAATCAAGAGTCAATAAAGCCCATATTAATATTTGTAAGTGGTTAACCCGGAATTAATGAAGGGACCACAGTTAGTTGCAAATGGGCGGTAGTATTAAATAAAGGGTAAATGGGCGGTAGTATTAGA
>APFE030727653.1:12500-27827 GCA_000404065.3 Pinus taeda | reverse complement strand
GAGTTCACACGCGCGCCCACAAACGACTCACCGAAACGAGGGACAAGGGAGAGCGGGGCAAACGAGCTGCAAGAACGTGCACAAAGCCAACCTCGGGTCACAACTTAGCATTTTTTGATACGGGCTCGTTCGCCCGGGTGCGCCCTCGCCCGACCAGCCTGAACGAGTTCACCCGAACAACCAGCCCGAACGAGTTCACATGCGCGCCCTCAAACGACTCACCGAAATGAAGGGACAAGGGAGAGTCGGGAAAACGAGCTGCATGAACGTGAACAAAGCCAACCTCGGGTAACAACTTAGCATTTTTTGATACAGGCTCATTCGCCCGGGTGCGCCCTCGCCCGACCCGCCTGAACGAGTTCACCCGAACGACCCACCCGAACGAGTTCACACGCACGCCCTCAAACGACTCACCGGAACGAAGGGACAAGGGAGAGCTGGGAAAATGAGCTGCACGAACGTGCACAAATCCAACCTCGGGTCATAACTTAGCATTTTTTGATACGGGCTCGTTCGCCCGGGTGCGCCCTCGCTCGACCCACCTGAAAGAGTTCACTCGAACGACCCGCCCGAACGAGACCGGCGCCCTCAAATGACTCACCAAAACAAAGGGACAAGGGAGAGCCAGGCAAACGAGCTGCATGAACGTGAACAAAGCCAACCTCGGGTAACAACTTAGCATTTTTTGATACGGGCTCGTTCACCTAGGTGTGCCCTCGCCCGACCCGCTTGAACGAGTTCACCCGAACGACCCGCCCGAACGATTTCACACGCACTTCCTCAAACGACTCACCGAAATGAAGGGACAAGGGAGAGCCGGGAAAATCACGAACGTGCACAAAGCCAACCTCGGGTCACAACTTAGCATTTTTTGACACGGGCTCGTTCGCCCGGGTACGCCCTCACCCGACCCGCCTGAACGAGTTCACCCGAACGACCCGCCCGAACGAGTTCGCACGCACGCCCTCAAACGACTCACCCAAACGAACAGACAAGGGAGAGACGGGCAAACGAGCTGCATGAACGTGCACAAAGCCAACCTCGGGTCACAACTTAGCATTTTTTGACACGGGCTCGTTCGCCCGGGTGCGCCCTCGCCTGACCCAATGGAACGAGTTCACCCGAACGACCCGCCCGAACGAGTTCGCACGTACGCCCTCAAACGACTCACCCAAACGAACGGACAAGGGAGAGCCGGGCAAACGAGCTGCACGAACGTGCGCAAAGCCAACATCGGGTCACAACTTAGCATTTTTTGGTACGGTCTCCTTCGCCCAGGTGCGCCCTCGCCCGACCCGCCTGAACGAGTTCACCCAAACGACCCGCCCAAACGAGTTCGCACGCACACCCTCAAACGACTCACCCAAATGAACGGACAAGGGAGAGCCAGGCAAACGAGCTGCACGAACGTGCGTAAAGCCAACCTTAGGTCACAACTTAGCATTTTTTGATACGGAATCGTTCGCCCGGGTGTGCCCTCGCCCGACCCGCCTGAACGAGTTCACCCGAACGACCCGCATGAACGCGTTCGCACGCACGCCCTCAAATGACTCACCCAAACGAACGGACAAGGGAGAGCTGGGCAAACGAGCTGCACGAACGTGCACAAAGCCAACCTCGGGTCACAACTTAGCATTTTTTGATACGGGCTCGTTCGCCCGGGTGCGCCCTCGCCCAACCCGCCTAAACGAGTTCACGCGAACGACCCGCCCGAACGACTTCGCATGCACGCCCTCAGACGACTCACCCAAACGAACGGACAAGGGAGAGCCGGGCAAACGAGCTGCACGAACGTGCACAAAGCCAACCTCAGGTCACAACTTAGCATTTTTTTATACGAGCTCGTTCGCCCGGGTGCGCCCTCCCCCGACCCGCCTGAACGAGTTCACCCGAACGACCCGCCCGAACGAGTTCGCATGCATGCCCTCAAACGAATCACCCAAATGAACGGACAAGGGAGACATGGGCAAACGAGCTGCACAAACGTGCACAAAGCCAACCTCGGGTCACAACTTGGCATTTTTTGATACGGGCTCGTTCGCCCGGGTGCACCCTCGCCCGACCCGCCTGAACGAGTTCACTCGAACGACCCGCCCGAACGACTTCACCCGAACGACCCGCCCGAACGACCCGCTTGAACGAGTTCACCCGAACGACCCGCCCGAACGAGTTCACCCGAACGACCCGCCCGAACAACTTCACACACACGCCCTCAAACGACTCACCCAAACGAACGAACAAGGGAGAGTCGGGCAAACGAGCTGCACGAACGTGCACAAAGCCATCCTCAGGTCACAACTTAGCATTTTTTGACACGGGCTCGTTTGCCCGGGTGCGCCCTCACCCGAGCCGCCTGAACGAGTTCACCCGAACGACCCGCCCGAACGCGTTCGCACGCACGCCCTCAAACGACTCACCCAAACGAAGGGGCAAGGGAGAGTCGAGCAAATGAGAAGCACGAATGTGCACAAAGCCAACCTCAGGTCACAACTTAGCATTTTTTGTTACGGGCTCGTTCACCCGGGTGTGCCCTCGCCTGACCCGCCTGAAGGAGTTCACCCGAACGACCCGCCCGAGCGACCAGCCCGAACGAGTTCGCATGCACACCCTCAAACGACTCACCCAAACGAAGCGACAAGGGAGAGCCTGGCAAACGAGCTGCACGAACGTGCACAAAGCCAACCTCGGGTCACAACTTAGCATTTTTTGACACGGGCTCGTTCGCCCGGGTGTGCCCTCGCTTGACCCGCCTGAACGAGTTCACCCGAACGACCCACCCGAACGAGTTCGCATGCACGCCCTAAAACGACTCACCCAAACGAACAGACAAGGGAGAGCCGGGAAAACGAGCTCCACGAACGTGCACAAAGCCAACCTCGGGTCACAACTTAGCATTTTTTGACACGGGCCCGTTTTCGCGGGTGCGCCCTCGCCCGACCCACCTGAACGAGTTCACCCGAACGACCCGCCCGAACGAGTTCAGACACACGCCCCCAAACGACTCACCCAAACGAATGGACAAGGGAGAGCCAGGCGAACGAGTTGCACGAACATGCACAAAGCCAACCTTGGGTCACAACTTAGCATTTTTTGACACGGGCCCGTTCGCCCGGGTGCGCCCTCGCCCGACCCGCCTGAACGAGTTCACCCGAACGACCTGCTCAAACGAGTTCGCATGCACGCCCCCAAACGACTCACCCAAATGAACGAACAAGGGAGAGCCGGGCAAATGAGCTGCATGAATGTGCACAAAGCCAACCTCGGGTCACAACTTAGCATTTTTTCGCACAGGCTCGTTCGCCTGGGTGCGCCCTCGCCCGACCCGCCCAAACGAGTTCACACAGACACCCTCGCCCGACCCGCCCGAACGAGTTCACACGGACGCCCTCGCCCGGCCCGCCCGAACGACCCACCCAAACGAGTTCACGTGGACGCCCTCGCCCGACCCGCCCGAACGAGTTCACACACACGCCCTCACCCGACCCGCTCGAACGAGTTCGCATGCACGCCCTCAAACGACTCACCCAAACGAATGGACAAGGGAGAGCCGGGCAAACGAGCTGCATGAACATGCAGAAAGCCAACCTCTGGTCACAACTTAGCATTTTTTGACACGGGATTGTTCGCCCGGGTGCGCCCTCGCCTGAACCGCCTGAACGAGTTCACCCGAATGAGTTCGCACGCACGCCCTCAAATGACTCACCCAAACGAACAGACAAGGAAGAGCCGGGCAAACGAGCTGCACGAACGTGCACAAAGCCAACCTCGGGTCACAACTTAGCATTTTTTGACACGTGCTCGTTCGCCCAGGTGCGCCCTCGCCCGACCCGCCCGAACGAGTTCACACGGACGCCCTCGCCCGACCCGCCCTGTCACACCCCCAAGCCTACTGTTGTCTTTCAACCGTGTCGGCGAGGTGTGGCACCACCGAACACTTTTTTTAAACAATACTCATGCACATGGACTACGCCTTAATTCACTTTCTCCTACTTAGTTTGTGATTCTCAACCAAGTATTATTATGTTATCTTTTATACCAATGAACACCCATACACATTCATTATCCACAGCATTATATAAGAGAAATGCAATAGTATAAAGGGAGGGGCAGCTCCCTGCAATATGAGTCTGCCCAACAATATATTATACAATCTTTCGTTTTTACAATGCACAAGTTAAATCTTGGGAAACCCCAAATTTACACTTAGCAAAATATACAACTTCGGCGAATTCGGTTGTCCAGCTCGTCGCAACCTCCGCACGGTTTCCGCACGACTAACCAAACCTTCGTTCACCCCGTCACACCATCATGTCGTTTGCCCAACTTGGGCGCACCTCCAAGACGCCACACACGGGTGCCTCCAACCGAGACACACCTTTGTTCACAACCCAACACTTCAACACATCTTCGTGCACACTTGCACGATGGGCGGGCGCTCACCCGAGCCACCAAGACACCCACACCAAGTCGTCGCACAAATCGAACCTCCGCACGATCACCTCGGGCACGTCTTGCCCAATGCATTCACCTCTTCACCAAGAGCGACTCCACTATGTGCGTACTACCAAGGGAGCGCATGAGCTATGCGCTCATCGCTCCTCTTCCAAGAGCGTAGAACAAGTGTGATGTTAGAATGATGATCTCCAAGTGCTCCAACGCACTTACATATATAAGCATCACAATGGGGTGGTGGCTCGCCCAGCTGACCACCAAATATCCATCTGCACACCCCTCTGAATGCCCACCTATGTGTCGGCCTCACCCTCCATGGCAAGTCGGCCAACCCACACCGCAAACGCCCAACCAATTGTATAAACCTCCCATCGCACTTCATTATAACACATGTTCATCGGATGTATCATCGTACAAGTGGTCGCACAACTGTCGCAGCTCCATCACACAACCTTCATGCGGCCTAACTCGCCCTTCGCCCATGCGCACACCCAGGTTGCCCGGCGCCCGGTCACACCGCACAATCGAAGGCTTTACATCCTCCTCCACCTGAAGTCGTTGTCGTCCTCGACAACATACCATCCTGGTAACCATCCACCAAGATCATCCATGATGTCAACTCCTCCACATACTGCAACCATCACTGCAAGATATGTAGAACCACCATCTCCACCATGTCTCATCTCGGAAACCATCCGTCACCAAGACAACCATACCAAGGTATGCACCCATCGGTATGTCACATATCGGAAGTCATCTCAATCGATGACCATCAACCACCATGTCACAATCTCCACATGTTGCTCCATTGTGGAAGGCTGGTCCCCCCATCTCAAGCTGCATGCCCACTGCAACATATCGTGTCGACCTCATCATGTGCCGTCCCCATGTGAACTGCTGCCATGATACTCCAACATAATGCTAACACATCTCTGCACACTACTAGTCCCCATGTTTGAATTAGTCGGATGGCCAGTCCAACTGTCACGCTCAAACCATGAGAGTGAACATCCTCATGCCACCATCAGTCGTTTCTCAAAACATCCTTGTCACATCCTGAACTCGATCAAGAATCCATCTCCATATAAGTCAACCATGCTCAGGTTCATGAAGTAGCCCTCATCTCATCTGCAACATGTCATCCATGATGTTTGGTGCCAATGTGCTGCATGAAATCAGCCACATCTATCCCAACATCATCCATATGTGTGCCTCCTCCATATGAAGAGACCATCTCATCAAACTCCAAACTCTCGGTGTGCCACATCCATGTCATGAAGCTACCTTCATCACATCTGCAATGTGTCATTCCCTCAAGTCTAACCATAGAAACAAAGCATCACACCTGTCTCATCTATCCATGTGCTGCCCATGATCATAGATCAACCAGCTCCCATGTGTAAAAAGTAGTTGAGTCTCGGCTCAACCCATGCCCAAGTGTTGCCACCAAGGCATCATCATCATCGTAACTCCATCACTCCAAAGTGCCTCATATCGATCATCCACATCAAGTCACTCTTTCAAGCCATGTCCCATGCATGTACTTGAAAGTATGCACCCCATCCTGCATCAAAGTCCCTGACCTCAGCTCCTCAATGCATTATATCCTCTAAGTCCACCATATATGAAGTCCCCAAAAGTCACAACAATCTCATGTCATCATGAGCTCCATAAGTCATGCCCAACCAACAACTCAACAAGCATACAAGTCTCGGCCCAAAGGTCTCTGCAAGATGCCTCAGCTCTCGATGTAGTAAGAATGTCCCATAGTCTACTCACAACTCCATCCAAGTCCATGGCCTTGTTGTACAAGAGTGCACAACCTCTCCATCGGCTCATAAGTAATAAGTCTCCATGTCACACTAGCAAATCCATCTGCACAACATCCCTGCTTGGCACTCCTCATTGGATGCCCATAAGTGACACCTCTACAAGTGCTCATGCACAATGCCCCTGCATAAGACTGCCATGCTCCATGTCTCCAACCTGATGTCCATGACTAAGCTGCCCATGTAGTCCAACCAAGTAGACCCATCACAACCGTCGGTCATCCCTATCCAAGCTGCAATCTTCGGTCTAGTGAACTCGATTACCCAACCATATCATCATCACATGAGTCTCTCCATCATAGCTCCTCCACCAAAGGTTCCACCAAGACTCTCTCTTGGTCTCGGCCATGAGAATTCCACCCAAGCAACCCAAGTGTGTGCCCTCCAATCTGTCCATGAATCATGTCGGGCACTTAGCCATGTGGCTAAAGCATGACCCAATCATCCACAACGATCATCAAGTTCCACCCTTGTCACGGGCCTTTGTACCTTCTCCCACAAGGTCACAAACAACCCCAACAAGTCCTGCAACAGCCAACAATCCTTGTTTCTCCATACAAGGTCTCATCATAGACATCCATGGTAAGATGCTCCCTAGCATCGACAAACTGGCTTTGCCCTTCCCTGCATATGGTCCATCTCCCAAATGTTCAAATGAAACACAAGTATCAATAGTACTTACATCATCAACATTATCATGAGGCTCCTCCATATGAGTATCCTCATCCATCCATGTCTGCAAACTGCACGATCCTGGTCCAACTTGATCAATCTCAAGTTCATCCTCCATCATGATCATGTCTGCAACATCTTCAACTACCACGGCTTCCTCTTCCTTGTTTGCACAATCTGCAACTTCATCTTGCTCCATTGTCCATCCAAGTTGAAGAAGCTCATCTTCAACATTATTTTCCAAGACTGCATGCTTCTCTCGAATCTGGGGATTCTCCTCTTTCATCCGCTTCAACCTGTATAAGGTACAAGAGCTTCCCTTCGCATTCTTCCAAACCTAGCATGCCTTGTACTTCATCTTCCCCAGTTCGTACTTCATTCAGATGCCCAAACTATGTATACCTGCCCACACGCAGTCCCACTTGCCCACCTGACAAGTGCCCAAATTGTATGACGAACATGTAGTACCGCCTGCCCAACTCTACGACACCTGGTTCCAACCTTCACCAGCTTCACCAAGTCCCCTGCAACCATGAACCGACCCTTGTTCCACTTGTATGTGAAACTAGCTTCCTTCACCTGCAAGTACCTACTTCCACTGTCACGAGCAACCCTGCTCAAACCAACTCTCAAGTTGTGTATCAGCTTCCATATGCAAGCTTCACCAGCTCAACCGAGATTTGATACCAACTCACGATAGTGTGGTGGGATCATCACTTCATCCGCAAGCTTCACCATCTCTGATACCAACTGTCACGCCCCCAAGCCTACGGTGGTCTTTCAACCGTGCCGGCGAGGTGCGACACCACCGAACACTTTTTTTTTAACAATACTCGTGCACATGGAATACGCCTTAATTCACTTTCTCCTACTTAGTTTGTGATTCTCAACCAAGTATTATTATGTTATCCTTTATACCAATGAACACCCATACACATTCATTATCCACAACATTATATAAGAGAAATGCAACAATATAAAGGGAGGGGCAACTCCCTGCAATATGAGTCTGCCCAACAATATATTATACAATCTTTCGTTTTTACAATGCACAAGTTAAAGCTTGGGAAACCCCAAATTTACACTTAGCCAAATATACAAATTCAGCAAATTCGGTTGCCCAGCTCGTCGGCACCTCCGCACAGACGTCGCACGACTAACCAAACCTTTGTTCACCCCGTCGCACCGTCGTGTCATTTGCCCAACTTGGGCGCACCTCCAAGTCGCCACACACGGGTGCCTCCAACCGAGACACACCTTTGTTCACAACCCAACACTTCAACACATCTTCGTGCACACTTGCACGATGGGCGGGCGCTCACCCGAGCCACCAAGACACCCACACCAAGTCGTCGCACAAATCGACCCTCCGCACGATCACCTCGGGCACGTCTTGCCCAACGCGTTCACCTCTTCACCAAGAGTGACTCCACTATGTGCGTACTAGCAAGGGAGCGCATAAGCTATGCGCTCATCGCTCCTCTTCCAAGAGTGTGGAACAAGTGTGATGTTCGAATGATGATCTCCAAGTGCTACAACGCACTTACATATATATGCATCGCAATGGGGTGGTGGCTCGCCCAGCCGACCACCAAATCTTTGTCTGCACACCCCTCTGAATGCCCACCTATGTGTCGACCTCGCCCTCCATGGCAAGTCAGCCAACCCACACTGCAAACACCCAACCAAGTGTATAAACCTCCCATCGCACTTCATTGTAACACATGTTTGTCGGATGTATCATCGCACAAGTAGTCGCACAACTGTCGCAGCTCCGTCGCACAACCTTCGTGCAGCCTAACTCGCCCTCCGCCCGTGCGCGCGCCCAAGTTGCCCGGCGCCCGGTCACACCGCACAATCGAAGGCTTTACACGCCCGAACGAGTTCACACAGACGCCCTTGCCCGACCCGCTCGAACGAGTTCACACGGACGCCCCCGCCCGACCCGCCCGAACGAGTTCACACACACGCCCGAAAGACCCACCTGAACGACCCGCCCGAACGAGTTCGCACGCACACCCTCAAACGACTCACCCAAACGAACGGACAAGGGAGAGTCGGGAAAACAAGCTGCACGAACGTGCCACAAAGCCAACCTCGGGTCACAACCTTAGCATTTTTGACACGGGCTCGTTTCGCCTGGGTGCGCCCTCGCCCGACCCGGCGAACGACCCGCCCGAACGAGTTTCACATGGACGCCCTCGCCCGCCCGCCCGAACGAGTTCACACGGACGCCCTTGCCCGACCGCCCCGAACGAAGTTCACACGGAACGCCCTCGCTCGACCTGCCCGAACGAGTTCACCACCCACGCCCTCACCCGACCCACCGAACGACCCACCCGAACGACCCGCCCGAACGAGTTCGCACGCACGCCCTCAAACGACTCACCCAAACGAATGGATAAGGGAGAGCCAGGCAAACAAGCTGCACGAACGTGCACAAAGACAACCTCGGGTCACAACTTAACATTTTTTGACACGAGCTCGTTCGCCTGGGTGCGCCCTCACTCGACCCGCCCGAAAGAGTTCACACGCACGCCCTCACCTGACCCGCCCAAACGACCCACCAGAACAACCCGCCCGAACGAGTTCACACGCACGCCCTCAAACGAATCACCCAAACGAACGGACAAGGGAGAGCCGGGAAAACGAGCTGCACGAACATGCACAAAGCCAACCTCAGGTCACAACTTAGCATTTTTTGACACGGGCTCGTTCGCCAGGGTGCGCCCTCGCCCGACCCGCCCAAACGAGTTCACACATACGCCCTCGCCCGGCCCGCTCGAACAAGTTCACATGGACGCCCTCGCCCGATCTTCCCGAATGCGTTCACATAGACGCCCTCACCTGACCCGCCCAAACGAGTTCACACACACGCCCTCACCCGACCCGCCCAAACGACCCACCCGAACGACCCGCCCGAACGAGTTCGCATGCACGCCCTCAAACGACTCACCCAAACGAACGGATAAGGGAGAGCCAGGCAAATGAGCTACACGAACGTGCACAAAGCCAACCTCGGGTCACAACTTAGCATTTTTTGGCACGGGCTCGTTCGCCCAGGTGCGCCCTCGCCCGAGCCGCCCGAACGAGTTCACACATACGCCCTCCCCTGACCTGCCTGAACGACCCGCCCGAACGAGTTCACACGGACGCCCTCGCCCGGCCCGCCCAAACGACCTGCCGAACGAGTTCACATGGACGCCCTCGCCCGACCCGCCCGAACGAGTTCACACGCACGCCCTCACCCGACCTGCCTGAATGACCCACCTGAATGACCCGGTCGAACAAGTTCGCACGCACGCCCTCAAACGACTCACCCAAACGAACGGACAAGGGAGAGCCAGGAAAACGAGCTACACGAACGTGCACAACAAACCAACCTCGGTCACACTTAGCATTTGACACGCTCGTTCGCCCAGGTGCCCCTCGCCCGACCGCGTGAACGAGTTCACCCGAACGAACCCCCCGAACGAGTTCGCACGCACGCCCTCAACGACTCACCCAAACGAAGGACAACGGGAGAGCCGTGCAAATGAGCTGCACGAACGTGCAAAAAGCCAACCTCGGGTCAAAAACTTAGCAATTTTTGACACGGCTCGTTCGCCCGGGTGCACCCTCCCCGACCCGCCCGACGAGTTCACACGAACGCCCTCGCTCGACCCCAACCGAACGACCGCCCTGAACGAGTTCACATGGATGCCCTCGCCCAGCCCGCCCGAATGCGTTCACATAGATGCCCTCGCCCGACCCGCCCGAATGAGTTCACACGGACGCCCTCGCCCAGCCCGCCCAAACGCGTTCACATAGACGCCCTCGCCTGACCCGCCCGAACGAGTTCACACGGACGCCCTCGCCCGACCCGCCCGAACGAGTTCACATGCACGCCCTCAAACAACTCACCAAAACGAAGGGACAAGGGAGAGCCGGGGAAACGAGCTGCATGAACGTGCACAAAGCCAACCTCGGGTCACAACTTAGCATTTTTTGATACGAGCTCGTTCGCCCGGGTGCGCTCTCGCCCGACCCACCTGAACGAGTTCACACGGACGCCCTCGCCCGACCCACCTAAATGAGTTCACATGGACGCCCTCGCCCGACCCGCCCTGTCACGCCCCCGTAACTTTTTTCGTTTGACGGGAGGTGCGGCACCGCCTTATGCCGGGTTCGGGCATATACGGACTACGCCTAAACTTAGACTTCCAACACCAATTTATTTTTAACTTTATAACATCAGCTCTATAACTTGAACGCTCAATGTATATAACTGATTTATAAACAATTAACGACAGCAATTATATTAATTTCACATTTAATTATAATTCTGTTCAACAGTAGTAACTATAACAATCTTCAAAACATGAACACGATGTGAAGGAGGGGCCAACTCCAACCGAGAGGCACCTCTGAAAACCGTTTATTCACTTTCTCAAAGTTATAGTTTTACAATTTGCGTGAGTCACCTCACGACTTTTACCTCAGGCCCGCGGCCTACCCGATCTTTGACCGACTGTCGGCACTATGTGCACTGTCGTTCGGTCTACCCGAGCACCCAACAGACCCTCTGGTTGATTGCCTTTTCTGTTTTATAATTGTCGTGCGCTCTCAGCGACACGATATTACACCGGCCTGCGGCCAGATAGATAACAGTTCCGCTACTCGTGTTTATCCACAGGCCCGCGGCCTTCACACATCGGCGGACTGCTGTATTGATACGTGAACGACCCGCGGTCGTTCCGCTGTTCACTACCCGGTCAATTGCCAAACTGTCTTCACCGCGTTCAGACCTTCTGTTGCCAAGACCGGCGTTGCTGCGCACTCGCTGCGTCTTGTTTCCTTTCGTTCGACCGCAGTCTCACTGCATTCACCGACCCCTACGCTACCTCTTCCTTTCGGCGAAATCACCACATCCTTCACACTTATGGAGAGGCTTGTTTGATCGTATGATGATCGAACTTGTTAGTTGATCGAACTTGATGCCTCCAAATGGTTTGAGCGCTCCACCATTTATAAGGATCCATGCCGATTGTAGAGGGGTGTCGGTTTCCCAAACCGACCCCCGAATTTTCATTCTGCCGCCCCAACTCTCTTGAACTGACGTGATGACTTGTAGTTCGTCGCCCCAACTCTCTTGAGCCGACTCGTTTCGTTTTGTTGAGAGTCGTGTCATTCACCGTTCGGGCGGGTCGGCTCTTGTTGCACAAGGCCGCCCACGCCACGGTATAACTCGTCCTCCATTTCACACCCGCGCCCGATCTATCGTGCTGTCCCTTTGTCGCAAGTCTCCTTGCTGTTCGGTCGTTGCACTGTCCGTCGTTCACAAGTTCACCCGTGCCCGATATATCGTGCTATCCCTTGTCGCAAACCCCTTGTTGTTTGGTGTCGTCGCACTGTCCGTCGTTCACAGGTTCACCCGTGCCTCGCACAGTCGTTTCGTTCGGGCGGGCGCACTCCCGTGCCGCCCCGCCTATGTAGACTTTCGTTCGGTTAGTCTTTTGGGCGGGCGTATCTCCGTTCGCCCTGCCCATGTGTCGACCCTCCGTTACGTCGTGTCCGTGTAGGCTTCTGCCCTTGCTACCCGTGAGCCACCTCGTCGCCCCGGTTATGTTTGTTCGTTCGGCATTCGGGCGGGTGGGTGCACTGTCGTGTCCCCCACCGCCATCGTTCCATCGATCACTCGCTCTACCAAACTGTCATACTTGTTCGGGCGCCCGTCTCCACGTTTGCCCTGTTGCCCGTATGCCACCTCGTCGCATCGGTTGTGTCGTTTCTTTGTGTTGAGCCTCCGAACGGACCATTGGGTGGGAAGTCGTTTGCCATCGTTCAGGTCGCCCGTCGTCGTGCGGAGCGCCCGGTCTCCAGGGCGTTACACACCCGAACGAGTTCACACGCCCCTCCAGGCGAGGGCGTCCGTGTGAACTCGTTCAAACAACCCGCCAGAATGAGTTTGCACGGACGCCCTCGCCCGAACGACCCGGCCAAACGAGTTTTCACGGACACCCTCGCCCGAACGAGTTTGCACGGACGCCCTCGCCCGAACGACCCGGCCGAATGAGTTTGCACGGACACCCTCGCCCGAACGAGTTTGCACGGACGCCCTCACCGGAACGACCCGGCTGAACGAGCTTGCACGGACGCCCTCCCCCGAACGAGTTTGCACGGACGCCCTCACCTGAACGAGTTTGCACGGATGCCCTCCCCCAAACGAGTTTGCACGGACGACCTCGCCCAACCCACCCAAACGAGTTTTCACAGACACCCTCTCCTGAACGACCCGCCCGAACGAGTTTGCATGGACACCCTCTCCCGAACGAACCGCCCGAACGAGTTTGCACGGACGACCCCGCACGACCCGCCCGAACGAGTTTACACCGACGCCCTCGCCCGACCCGCCCGAACGAGTTTACACGGGTGCCCTCAAACGACCCGCCTGAACGAGTTTGCATGGAAAACGACCTTCCCAAACGAGTTTACATGGCAAACGACCCTCCTGAACGAGTGTTTACATGGCAAACGACCCGCTCGAACGAGTTTACATGGGCTCCGACACACGACCAAAACCAAGGCACAAGGGAGATTCGTGCGAACGGGCAGCACAATCGTGCAGATAACCCACCCCCTGTCACAACTTTGCATTTTTTATACGGCAACGTGTGCCCTGGGTGCCGTCACATGACGCGACATGACCCAACCCGACCCCCCCCAACGCATTTGCACGGGCACCCACACACGACACGTCCTGACCTACCCAAACGAAATTTGGGGTTTCCATGGGTGCACGACCCGAACGAAATTTTGGGGTTTCCGGGCGCCTGACCCGAACGAAATTTTGGGGTTTCTCTGGGCGCCTGACCCGAACGGAGGCACGGGGGAGCGTCAGGCAAATGGGTCGCACAAACTTGCAGAAGACACACGGGCGGTCACGACTTAGCGTTTTTGGCATGGCCACGTGTGCCCGGGGACCCACACACGACCTGGTCGGCCTTGGGCGAGCTGACCCGACCCGCCCGAATGCATTTGCACGGGCACCCACACAGGACACGACACAACCCAACCCGAACAAAATTTGGGGTTTCCTTGTATGCACAACCCGAACGAAATTTGGGGTTTCCATGGGTGCGCGACCCGAACGAAGGCACAAGGGAGCATCAGGCAAACGGGCCGCACAAACGTGTATAAGGCACACGAGGGGTCATCACTTAGCATTTTTGGCACTGCCACGTGTTCCCGAGTACCCACGCACGGCACTACTCGACCCACCCGAACGAAATTTGGGGTTTCCGTGGGTGCACGACCCGAATGAAGGCACGAGGGAGCGTCAGGCAAATGGGTTGCGCGAACATGCAGAAGGCACACGGGTGGTCACGCCTTAACATTTTTTGCATGGCCACATGTTCCCGAGCACCAACTCATGGCACAGCACGACCCGACCCGACTCGCCCGAACGCGTTTGCACGAGCACCCACACACGACATGACCCGACCCACCCGAACGAAATTTGGGGTTTCCATGTGTGCACGGCCCGAACGAAATTTGGGCTTTCCATGGGTGCACGACCCGAATGAAGGCCCGAGGGAGCGTCGAGCAAACGGGCCGCACGAACGTGCAGAAGGCACACGGGCAGTGACGACTTAGAATTTTGGACATGGCCACGTGTACCGGCACACCCACACACGACACAGCACGACCCGACCCACCCTGGGTGAGCCGACCCGAATCGCCCGAGCGAAATTTGGGGTTTCCATGGGTGCATGACCCGAACAAAGAAGGCACACATGGAAACCCTAAAGCTCACCAGACTTGGGCGGCCGTTTTAGCCGCGGCGGGAGCGACATGGGAACCCCGCGTGTCACGCCCCCAGGCCTACGGTAGTCTCTCAACCGTACTTGGCGAGGTGCGGCGCCACCGAACACTTTCTTTTCACCAATACTTATGTTCATGACTACGCCTAACCTTAGTCTACTTAGTTGTTTTTTCAACCAAGTATTATTATGTTTCCTTTATACCAATGAAACACCATACACATTCATCATCAAAACGATTATACATGAAGAACACAATTGCACATATAAAGGAGGGGAACTCCCTGAACATGAGTCTGCCGAACACAATATATATTCAACTTTAAACAATGTTTAACAAGGCTTTACAAGTATCCTGGAAACACCACGTTTCATACCTAAGCCAATTTTACAAATAGGCACCACCTTCGTGCGCCAACCGAGTTCCTTGCCCGAGCTGGGCGGGCGTGCCCTCACACGAGCTGCCAACCGCACTCCTCAACCGAGCCTTGTTTACCGCTGCATGACGGGCGAGCGACCTCACCCGAATCACCCCGCGTTTCATTTTACACGACGACCTACCCGGGTCACCG
>APFE030727653.1:5000-7500 GCA_000404065.3 Pinus taeda | reverse complement strand
TTCATCTTTCCCTCGCGGTACTTGTTCGCTATCAGTCTCTCGCTCGTATTTAGCCTTGGACGGAATTTACCACCCAATTAGGGCTGCATTCGCAAACAACCCGACTCGCCAACAACGCCTCGTGATGCGGAAGGGTGCTGGGCCGACAAGGCTGTCACCCTCTCAGGCGCCCCCTTCCAAGGGACTTGGCCCAGGTCCGTCGCTGGGACACTTCTACAGACTACAATTCAAGCGACGCTGCCGCCCGATTTTCATGCTGGGCTCTTCTCGGTTCGCTCGCCGCTACTAGGGGAATCCTTGTAAGTTTCTTTTCCTCCGCTTAATTATATGCTTAAACTAAGTGGGTGGTCTCGCCTGAGCGGAGGTCACAAAGTTGGAGCTAAATCCGCCCTACCCGATGGGAGGGAAAGAGAGAGCAAAGCAAGGTCGAGAGATGCCACACAAAGCCCGCATCAGCTAACGCCGACTGCCCATCCAAGGGGACAAGAACATCGCTCGCCGACGCATGCCACGAAACATCGCTTGAGGTATTTTAGCCAACCGCACCGCGTTGGCCATGGATTACCAGCTCCGTTTCTCCCTAGCATATTGCAGGGAGCGCGTTTGAATGGGATGCGATGCCCAGACAGACATGCCCTCGACCGAGGCCTTGGGCCCAAATTGCGTTCAAAAACTCGATGATTCACGGGATTCTGCAATTCACACTAAGTATCGCATTTCGCTACGTTCTTCATCGTAACAAGAGCCGAGATATCCGTTGCCGAGAGTCGTTTCCACGTATTACCAAAATATCGGCCACAACACTGAATAGGGGCACCCCCCACAACAAATGCAAGGCCAAGGGCCAAAGGGAGGAAAAACGCATGAGAGAAAGAGAAACAAAGGTTCCTACACCCCTCAAAGGAGGAGGCTCGAACAAAGAACAATCTCCCCGAGCCCCATGCCCTCGCAAAATGGGGGGAAATGCATGGAACAATGATCGAGAAGGACTAGGGTGGCCACCCCTGGAGCTCGCACTGCTTTTAGTCCTTCCCGAACACCAGTCCACAACAATTCCCCCCTTTCTCCGTTAAGCTAGGGACCGGAAGGAAGAAGGGAAGAAAACGAGGTGAAAGAAATAGAAGAGATCAAACGTGGCTACTGGCTCACAAGGGGAGGGCTCAAGCAAAGCACAAGCCTCCCAAGCCCCGTGCCTTCGCAAAAAGGGGGGAATTGAAGGGGACGACGGTCGAGGAGGACTAGGGTGGCCACCCTGGGAGCTCGCACTACGTTTCGTCCTTCCCGAACACCAATCCACAAAAATGCCACCTTTTCTCCGTAAAGCTAGGGGCCAGAAGGAAGAAGGGAAGAAAACAACATGAAAGAAAGGGACATCAACCGTGGTTACCGGATCACAAGGGGAGGCTTCAAACACAAAACAAGCTTCCCCAACCCCGTGCCTGCGCAAAAAAGGGGGGAACTGTAGGGGACGGCGATCGAGAAGGACTAGGGTGGCCACCCCAGGAACTCACACTACGTTTCGTCCTTCCCCAACACCAATCCACAACAATCCCACCTTTTCTCCGTAAAGCTAGGGGCCTAAAGGAAGAAGGGAAGAAAACAACATGAAAGAAAGAGAGATATCAAACGTGTCTGCCGGCTCACAAGGGGAGGGCTCAAACAGAGAACAAGCTTCCCCCAACCCGTGCCTTCGCAAAAAGGGGGGGAACTGCAGGGGACGACGATCGAGAAGGACTAGGGTGGCCACCCCAGGAACTCACACTACGTTTCGTCCTTCCCCAACACCAATCCACAACAATCCCACCTTTTCTCCGTAAAGCTAGGGGCCTAAAGGAAGAAGGGAAGAAAACAACATGAAAGAAAGAGAGATATCAAACGTGTCTGCCGGGGCTCACAAGGGGAGGCTCAAACAGAGAACAAGCATCCCAAACCCCGCGCCTTCGCAAAAAGGGGGCAACTGCAGGGGACGGCGATCGAGAAGGACTAGGGTGGCCACCCAAGGAACACGCACTGCTTTTCGTCCTTCCCGAACTCCAATCCACAACAATCCCACCTCTCCTCCACAAAGCTTAGGGGCAAAAGGATGAAGGGAAGAAAACAACACCAAAGAAACAAAGATCCCAAGAAAAGAGGGAAGCCCAACAACACGCCGAGTAGATGTCCGCTAACTAGAAAGAGATCGCACAAGGCACCCAATCGAAAGGCATCCCACCTCTTCACATCCTCCCACCTACATGTACGACACAACACCCTTTGTAGCTTCACAACATAACAAACAACAATCAAACAACCAAGCAAATAAATCGCAACCGGAGGACATCGCTGAAAGGTAAAAAACAACCCCCCAACCCGGCACAAGGCTTTAAACGACAAATAGACTACTAATAACAAACCCACCCCGCTGTTGCACCCCTTCGTGTACAAAACACCCAACAACCTTTCCAGCGAGAAAGTCAACAGGGGTCAAGAATCAAACTCCAAAGAGGAGTTGTCACGGGCA
>APFE030727651.1:0-12230 GCA_000404065.3 Pinus taeda | reverse complement strand
AAAATATATAATATAAAATATAACTATGAAATCTGTAGGACAAATTTGTAGCTTCAGTTAAGAGCCTTTTTTGCTTATATAATATATATGTTTATTTAGTAAAATTTATTACTACGATTTTAAATCGTCAAAACAATGAGTGGGCGGACTCACATATTTTGAATTTTGCACAATGTTAATCCGCCAGAGCCCCTTCTTCAACGAAAGCCAATCCACCGCAGCAGCCCCTCCTTCAATGAAAGTCAATCCGCCGCAGCAGCCCCTTCTCCAATTTCAGTTAAATCTGCAAAACAAATTTGAATGCAAGATATTAAAGAGTTAATTCATGGCTATTATTTTATCCTACAAATTGTCAAAACAATGAGTGGGCAATTGTCAAAACAATGAGTGGGCAGGCAGGAAACAAGCCAATCTGCCGCAGCAGCCCCTCCTCCAATTCCACTTAAAGCAAATCCTCTGCAGTTGGTAGAGATAGCGAATATATATAGGCAATCCTTTGTAAATGGCAGAGATGAGGAATATAAATTTAATCAGATTTCAGTACCAATTAACAACAAAAAAATGTCAAAAATATATTACATGTTAGCAAATAAAAATCACTGACCAGTACTTCAAACCAGGATCTAGTTTATTCACCTTTGGCGCAAACCTTTTTTCCAAACTCTTTACTGAATCTCTTTCCAATACTGCTTAAACTCCATGTCCGATTGCAGATATTCATATAGGAGAACCATACATGCTGAGGAGTTCAAATATTTAAAAGTTTTACTCTCATGCGTGAAAACACCAGAGAAAATATGATGAAGATCATTAAAAATTAAACTGAAAACTGTACAGAAAATATAATGAAGATCGTATAAATTTAAACTGTACAACAATGGGAAAAAAAAAGAAATACACAGCATCACAAAAAATCATATAAGATACCAGAGGAAACCTAAAGGAAACTTATAAACAGTTATAAAAAAACAAAACAGAACAAAATAAAACAGAGAACGGAAAAGAAAAGAGGACGCTGAAAGCAAAGAGACCCAGAAGCTGGTAAATATGTACAGTGCCGTGGAGCAGGAACGGCGAGACGGAAATTCACTAACCATTTCAGTGTCATGGAGCGAGAATGGCCAGACGAAAATTCACAAACGTTTCAGTTTAATGAACAGTTTTTTGATCAACGATCAAATTTTGTTCAATCCTCTTACAACACAAATCTACGGTGAACAATAGGACACGGCAATGGCTAGGGCAATTCATTTCAAAGGGAAAGCGTAATAACAGATTAGAGGTGTTGAAAATAGTTATTGATGAAGATGAGGAAACAATATTAAAGAAAAGTAATCTCAGAGTTTAAGACAAGAAGTATTTAGGATCAACTAATATAAAGCGATGTTTGCATTTTGCATGTACAAGTTGAATTTGTAAAGAACCCATATTGGAACAGGTGAAGAGACCAGAAATAAAGATTGAACATGTACTTGTTATGGCTTAGTATGTTAGAATACTACACTTGTTGTGTGTCATTGCATATTCCCAGTAATAACATGCTCATGTGTGCGTGACTTGGTACCTTAATTGGTTGTTGAGAGTTGAATATTAGTTGAGTAGTCATTGAGATTTGAATAATAGTTGATTGCTTTAATATTAGTTTGGCTTCCAAGATATCCACATATGTGTTTTCTGTAGATTCCTATCGATATATCTCGTAAACTCGCAAAGTCTTTTATGGCACGTTAGCATCAAATGCCAGCCAATCCTAAATCTCGCTTTAGGTTCAAGGATGTGACAGGGAAGATGCCAGTAAACTTCAAAGGATGTGATAAGAAAAATGCGAGATGCGGTAACGTCCTCCCTATAATATTTCGGTGTCATGTCTGGAGGCCTTTACTGTAGCCGGCATTATTGGATTAAAAACCTTGCTATTCCAGAAATTCATTCTTACCTGCGACCTGCAAGGGCGCTGTGGTGATTAGCATTTTTCAGAAGTCTGGTTTACAACATTATAGTGGCACGTTCTTCGTCTCTTCAACTGCTTAACTTTTTTTCTAATTTGATGCCTCGTTTCTTTAATACTTTTAGCAGAAACCAATTGGTAATCGAGAAGCTGCAATTCTAACACATTAACCACATTCTCAGTAATTGAAAACTATAATATTAAAGGGTTTCGTTTTGAGGTCTCCGAATCAATTTTGGTCAACGAATTTGCCTATTTCAGCAATTGATCATTTGCTATTTTGCTCTGAAAGTGGGCAGATTTAATCTTAACAACCCATATCTGTAAACCCTTTAATAATAGTTTTTATGTTAACAAACAATTCTATTAATTTCAGGAGTTTTACAGTTTTCAACCTTAACAATCCAAATCTGCAAACCCGTTGACCGTAAACTGCTGTAAAATATTTTTTTTCCCCTAAATTTGCAATATGAAAAATCAGTTAATTTCGAGATTTTAGTTGCCAAGATTCGAAAGAGAATCACTGAAAATGGTGGAGGGAATTGAGTGCGCCTGATCAAGGGGTCATTAATACGTAAGAATACGATTGAGCCTCCAATCATGTGGATAAGGCTCGGGCTTTGGGTATCCAGAACAAAATAGCTAAAGAGTTTTTCCCTTTAACTTCGCAGACCGTGCAAATGATATAGGCATTATTCATATCGTCTGGAATGCAAAAGATTAAATAAGGGATTCACTAATCTTAGGCTCTCTTTCTGGTAAGGGCGATTTCCTGTTTTCCTTGAGCCTGGGCTGAAAACACTAGGAGGAGCACCTAGGCTGTGAAAGCCATTATTGTGGCGTCTGAACCCATGGAAAATGAGAAGGGAGACGAAAGCATTGGTTACAAATCCTAATCTTTCAAGCATTCACAGATATTTCAAGAAAGGCCAAAGACGATAATTAGTATAATTTCTGAAAAGCCATTCAATCCATCTGATTGGTTTATTAATTTTTTAATAGCTTTTTCCTTTATTTCAATATAAACCAGCCAGGATTGTAACGCTTAAAGTGCCCAAGGATATTTGACGACTGAGAGTACCTATAAATTGTGCAAGGACATATATTCGGATCCGGCTTCGAGATTACCTTTTTTTGCTGATTGCAGAAATCGTCCAACAACGCTTACCTTTGAAAAAATGAAAGAGTTTAAAAGGGATTTATATTCAAAACATTTAAATCGTCAGAAATCGATTAAAACCTTTCTTTTTAAAAGTTAAACTGCCTTGACACTGATTTGGGTGCAATTTGTGAGATTGGATGCCCCTGAGAGTGTCAATTTTTTGTCAATTTAAATGCTCCTTATCCTAAAACTGTCAATGATCCCAATTTATCGAAAGAGATTATTAAGATCTATTAAATAAATAAATAAATAAAAAACTACTTCTAATACACATGATCAGTACACGGCAGATTTGAAGAATTAAAAAAAAGATAAAAACAACACAAGAATTTACACAAACAAATGAGTAGCTATTTACTCCAGCACAAATGTGTAGAGAAGTTTACTGTTTAGGCACTGGGGTAAGTATATTTAAATTTTCGGAATAATTTCCAGGCATGAACAAAAAAATAAAATTGGAGATTCGAAGTAACTGTCATACCTTTGCAAGCTTGATGATGATCCGTTCCAAGAACAGAGAGAAACGATCAATGGGGACTCTATTTGCCAGCTGAATAAAATCTCTGAAGCTGCCACCACTCCAAGAAAGTAAATAAACCAAATGTATAAAAATAATAATTACAGGATGCTGATGCTTCTTTATTCCTCCATACGCATCAATGAAAACAAATATGGGGCAAAGCCACCAGTATAGCAGAGAATGAGATTATAGATGTTGAACAAATAGACCATCTAATAATGGATAAATCGATTCTAACAAAAGTATGAAATCCAAAAGACGTACCTTGAGCTGTTTGGCAGCAGAACTTCTGCCATGTCGGATCCTCTGCTTGTTCAATTCACCAAATGGAGAATCCCAAATAATTTATATCAACAATTATGAGTCACGGGAACACTACATTTCATATGGGTAATTTCGAGATTTAATGCGTAGTTTGAGCTGTTTGGCAGCAGAACTTCTGCCATGTCGGATCCTCTGCTTGTTCAATTCACCAAATGGAGAATCCCAAATAATTTATATCAACAATTATGAATCATGGGAACACTACATTTCATCCGGGTAATTTCGAGATTTAATGCGTAGTCAGATTATTCATGTCCCTCGTGGATTTTCCCTTGGCTCACACGGCCTTGGATTTTCAGCACTTAACACGAACAACCAAGAAAATCATGAAGTTTCCTTACATTTCTTAAAATTACCTACTGAACTGACCTATTCACAGCACTTATCATAAAACAGAACAAAATAAAACAGAGAACGGAAAAGAGGACGCTGAAAGGAAAGAGACGCAGAAGCTGGTAAATATGTACACGGCCGTGGAGCAGGAAGGGCGATACGAAAATTCACGAACTGTTTCAGTGTCATGGAGCGAGAACTGCCACACCAAAATTCATGAACGTTTCAGTTTAATGAACCGTTTTGATCAACGATCAAATTTGGTTCAATCGTCTAACAACACAAATCTACGGTGGACAATAGTTACACGGCAAGTATCAGGGTAATTCATTTCAAATGGAAACGCTTTACGGGGTAATTATTATCAAAAAAATATTATTAAATTAAACGCTTAGGATGAAATATTTAGATATTTTTGTTTTTAATGAAAAATGTTGATTGTTTGATGGAGTATAATGATAGTTTCAATTTCTAATTTCTAAATTTTCTGGAAAAGTATTAGTTTTTTTATTAAAAAAAAAATCACCTATATTTAGGTTAATATTGCGATTAGTTTTTTTTTCAACATCATTTCGAATCAAATAGAATTAGAGGAGTTGTTCAATTTGTTGTTGTAATTCAAGATTGCTATTAGGTTTTTTTCAACATTATTTCGATTGAAATAGAATTAGAGTTGTTTTTCAGTTTGTTGTTAGTGTTGAAAAAATATATATTTTGTTTGAATTAGAGTTGTTTTTCAATAATATTTCTTTTATTCGATTCAATTATATATATGAATTTAATATAAATTTCATAAGGAAATATAAATTGAGAAAAACCATAGAAAATATAAATTTAAATACAAACTTAATTTTTATTATATTTATTTAATGTTGCAAATTATCTTAAAGTTGAGTTTTTGGTCATCTTTTTGTATTCTGGTTTGATATTCAATTTATTTTTTAAATATTTAGTTTGTGTATTGGAATATTTGTATTATTATCAATGTAAAATGTTTGACAAAAAAGGAAAATATAAATCTTATTTAGGTGATTCAACTAAAATAGTGTCGTTAATGTTATTAAAGTTATTATAGTGACAAATATTGTCTCAATATGAAAATCAACCATGGTCTCATTTAACATTGTGACAAAGATTATCTTAATATAAATAGTGTCGTTATTGTTATTAAAGTTATTATAGTGACAAATATTGTCTCAATATGAAAATCAACCATGGTCTCATTTAACATTGTGACAAAGATTATCTTAATATGAAAATCGACCATGGTCAACCATGGTCCAATGCCACATTATGACAAAGATTGTCTTGATATAAAAATCAATAATGATTAACCATAGTCCAAAATTGCATTATGACAAATATTTTCTGAATATGAAAATCAACCATAGTCAACCATGTTTATTTTAGGGTTTATATATCAAGGTTTTATAATATTAATCTCTTGGGTTAAATATTATTCCCTTAGGGTTTAAGTATTAATCCCTTCGGTTTATTATTCCCTTGTGTTTACAATATCAATCCCTTAGATTTATAATCTCAATATGAAAATAAACCATGTATATTTTAGGGTTTATAATATTTATCTTAGAGTTTATATACCTTCAATTTATATTATTAATTCCTTGGGTTTAATATTATTCTCTTGATTTAATACTATTCCCTTGGTTTATAATATTAATTCTTTGTTTTAATATAAATACATCGGATTTATAATCATGGTAAGTCATGGTCAACCATGGTCTAACGTCACATTATGACAAAGATTATCTCAATATGAAAATAGACATTGGTTAATCATGTTTATTTTAGAGTTTATAATATTTATCTTATGGTTTATATACCTTGGGTTTATAATAATTTGGGGTTTTAAAATTAATCGCTTAGGTTTATAATATCAATCCTTGAGTTTATTAATCTAAGGGTTCATATTCCGAGGGTATAATATTATTGATAGAGTTTATAATATTTATCCTAATATAGTTTAATATAAATCCCTTGGGTTTACAATCATGCGAAACCACGGTTCAATGTCACATTATGACAAAGATTGTCTCAATATGGAAATCAATCCTAGTCAACCATGGCCAACTATTGTCAACCATCTTCAACTATGGTCCAATGTCACATTATGAAAAATATTGTTTCAATATGAAAATCAAGCATGGTCCAATGTCGCATTGTGACAAAGATTGTATCAATGTGAAAATCTACCATAGTCAATCATGGTCAACCATGGTCCGATGCCACATTGTGACAAAGATTGTCTCGATATGAAAACAAATCATCATCAACCATGGCCCAATGTTGCATTGTGACAAAAATTGTCTCAATATAAAAATCAACCATGTTTATTTTAGGGTTTATAATATTAATCCCTTAGGTTTAATATTATTCCCTTGGGTTTATAATCCCTTGGGGTTTTAGGATTAATCCCCGAGGATTTAGGATTGATATACAACATCAATCTCTTAGATTTATAATATCAATCCCTTGGGTTTATTTATCTAAGGGTTCATATTCCTAGGGTATAATATTATTCATATGGTTTATAATGTTAATCCTAGGATTTAATATAAATTTCTTGGGTTTAGAATCATGGTCAACCATGGTCCAACGTCACACTATGACAAAGATTGTCTCAATATGAAAATCAACCATGGTCAATCCTTTTCAACCATCATCAACCATGGTCAATCATGGTCCAACATCATATTATGGAAAATATTGTCTCATATCAAAATCAACCATGGTCGAATGCCACATTGTGACAAAGATTGTCTCAATGTGAAAATCAACCATTGTAAACCATGTTTGTTTTATGGTTTATAATATTTATCTTAGGTTTTATATACCTTTGGCTTATAGTATTAATCCCTTGGGTTTAATATTATTCCATTGTTTTAATACCATTCCCTTGGTTTATAATATTAACTATTTCGTTTAACATAAATACGTTGAGTTTATAATCAGGGTCAACCATTTTCAACCATGGTCCAATGTCACATTGTGACAAAGATTGTCCCAATATGAAAATCAACCATGGTCAACCATGGTAAACCATGTTTATTTTAGGGTTTATAATATTAATCTCTTGGGTTTAACATTATTCCCTTGGGTTTATAATCCCTTAGATTTTTAGTATTAATCCCTTGTGTTTATAATTTCAATCCCTTGGTTTTATTAATTTAGGGGTGTATATTTCTAGGATATAATATTATTCATAGGGTTTAGTTATTAATCATTGGTTTATATAAATTTCTTGGGGTTTATATCTCGTTCGATAATAATAATAATTAATAATTTATTATTATTATTATTATTTATTATTTTAAAAATTGATTATTATAATAAATTAATGATAAATTATTAATTATTATTAATAATAAATTATTTGTTTATTAATTTGATTAACAATAATTAATAATTAATTACTATAACTGCATAACACACAATAATTTCTATTTATATTAGTTATTTTTAAGATTAGTTATCATTTATTTATCTATGATTTATATATTTATATTCAATGTTATGATTCATATTAGATTTATACTACTAATGCTTGGTGGTTTTCAATTAATTATTTTATGTATTGTGTTGGTGTATGACTGATATATATGTCTAGTCAATATATAATTATATTTAATTTAATGTAATTGTGACTAGTTAGCTATAAATTTTTGGCTATATCTTAAACACTTGAATAGTAATTCTTATTAAATTTAATCAACATTTCTCAAGTTCACTATAATTAAAAAATATATAATAAATTCAATTCAAAAATTTCGATAATAGTGTTCGAAAATATAGACAAAATTAAAAAGATATCACCATCATGTGGTATATCGATCTGCTGATATTATGAATGCTCTTTCCACAAATTCAGTAGGTTTAGATTTAATTTATTATTGAAAAAAAATTCCTTGACTTTTAAGAAATTGGATACATTAGTTTCATAAAAAAATTTGAAGAATATATAATATTAAATAAATAATTTTATTTTTAATAAAGTAGATATCGATATACAAAATTGTAATTTTATGATGTTAATGATTTTATTTTGTTAAAAATGTTATGTGACTGAGATACGAATCGTTAATATTTTATTGAAATAAAGGAACAATAATAATAAATAATTGATTATAATAAATTTACTTTTTTTTAATTAATATTATATTGTGAGCGTTGAATAGAAATATGAAGAAATATATTTATTGTTGTTGGGGCATTTAATTTGGTAAGAGTTAATTTGGGTTATGGACATATGAATAGTTGATTAGAGATCTTTGAGGAGGACTATTTGGAAAATGGAAACGCCAAGGGATAAAGACGTATATATATATAATATATATATATATATATAAATATCTTGTTAATAAAATACACTCTCACATTTATCCTATCTATTGTTTATCATTGTGAGTGTCTAACATGGTATGAGAGCACGAGGTTTCTTTAAAAATCCAATTAATTTCTTGACCATGAGTTTTTCATCTTTCTTGAGCATGAGTTTCTAGTCTTTCCTGGCCGTTCCTTCCCCACATAGCTAGGTACACAGACAAGCGCATCTTATCTTACTACCTCATTGAATGTAATGATCAAAGGTTGCAAACCTCTTTCTAGATGGCATTGTTATCCCACAGTAGAAGCATTATCTCTACTTATTTTCCTTTGCTAAATATGATCATCCCTCTACCCATCTCTCTGTGCCTCTGCTTCATGCATCAGTATTGTCAAGAAAATTTGCTCTCGTTAGTCTATGCTACTTGGGATTCTTAATATTGTGTGCTCAAACTGTCATCGCTCTTTCTCTGCAACATATGATGTTCCCACATCAGAGTTGTTGTAGTGTGTGTTATACTATCAGAAAACACCCCTCGTCAACGTTGTTGTTATATGTCATGTGCATAGAAACACCCTATCATAAGACTATTTCGAATGAAGGATTCCATGTCGAGAGTTTCTAGGTCAGTGAATTGTCTATTTGAACTCACACCTACAGTAAAAGAAATCAATCTCAATTATTGTAGAGTGTTTAGTGCTGAATCTCAATAACACATTGTTGAGGTGTTGAGTGTGGAATGCATAGATATTTATATTGGCGTTTTTTCTCTTGACCAACATCACACCGATTTTGTGAATGAACAATTTACTAACCAATTAGCTTGTTGACCAGAATTAGAATAGTGTGAATGAACCATTTGTTAATCGTGGTTTATTAACCAACTTGGCTCACTAGTTCATATTCCATATTCAAGTATTATAGATTGCAACCAACTCGATGTCGTCAACAATAGACTAGAGCCTTGGTGTGGCGAGTGTTCAATAATTCGGGTTTGCAATTCATGAAAATTCTCGTCGATGTCACTTTACAATGTGATATCGCATGAGAACTTCTTTGATTTGGCGGGTATGATTTCACTTGAAAGTCTTTGCATTAGAGGAAATTTCAGCCTAAAAGTGTGCATGAAATTTTCACATAATTTTCATCTCATAATATTTAAACAAATTAAAATCCTTTAAATTTAAAAAGAGGTACATGTAGAAATTTTGGAGGGAAATGAAGAAAAACTACATTTTTTTAATTGTATTTTTGGCTTATCTCTTTCTAGGTTTACTCAAAATTCAAGTGTAAACACTCATTGGATGCAGAATTAAATTTCACATCAAACGAGTACCTATTATGTATACTTTTTAGAAGACCCACATTGATAAAAAAAAAAATGAAGATATATTAAAAAAGTGAGTTCAACAGGATTTTTTAATGTATCTTAATTTTTTTTTATCAATGTTGGTCTTCTCAAAAGTATCCATAATGGGTACTTATTGGATGAAAAAATTAATTCTTCATCCAACAAGTGTTTGTATTTGAAATTTGAGTAATCTGTTAAGGAGATAAGCCAAAAATACAATTTAAAAAGGTAGTTTTGTTCTTTTCCCTCTAAAAATTAATAACTTTTATTTTATTATTTTAACTATTATTTATTATTTTTCCTTAGGAGACCAATTTTACGCTAAAATTTCCTCTAATGATATCACTTCCATGAAAATAATATAATTATAAATTGTCTTAGAGATGAATTTGTGGACTATCACTCCTGTAATGTGATAGGAAGGAGAACGCACATCAAAAAGTAAAAGATAGATGTAACAATCAGTCTATCGACAATGGAAATAGTTCAAATTTCACTTCACCCTAGTGGGATCAGAAGGTGTGGGAACTGAGTATTGTTAAATGTGAAATATTAGGAGGAATTTTTTGCATTATGAGATGGTTGCTGATGCCTTAGTTATATATATTTTTCATAGCTATTGTAGAGAAATATAATGAGAGGCTTGTTAAATTTCCAAAAATTCACATCCAAATAAAAGATATGTAAGTAAACCATAATACTAGCTAGAGCATATTCAAGTTGATTTTTTTTATTATCAAGATTCATTGTATAGCTTGAGTAATAATATCTAGAAAGTTGTTGTGATGCAGGAAAGTGTTCCCTCTGCGGACAGAGACAACCCCTCTAGCCCTAGAGTGGGTCTAGTCACACCAAAGATAGATCAACAATAGATTTCCTTAAACAATCATTGTTGGAGGCCCACCTCAACTAGTGGTCGATGAAGTTCCATTGTGCTACTCCAGCTTCCGCTTCCTTCTTCTCAATGAGTGATCAACCTAAAACAATGCAAAAGAAATACAACGAAGCATGTAATTGGAAAACAACAATGATCTATTTACTCAAAAAGTCAAGAAGTCATGAGCTACCAAGTAAATTACATACAAGACATAGGAAAACATCATTGATAGTATTAATAATGAAATAAGAGCAAGCTTACAACCAAAGTCTTGACGCGGCAAGCCTTCTTAGAGGATCCATCCAGTATGTTTCTCAAGCATTCACTCTTTGAAGAAGGATCTCCCAACATACAATGTCTCTCTCTCACTCATAAGCTTTTACACAAAGTTAAGGGCACTCCACAATCTTCCACAAGCTATCAATCAATCCCACAATTGTCACACCCACACTAGTTATCTATCAAACTTAAAAGCACTAACAACATTGCTCCAACAAAGGAATTACCAGCTAACTGGTCACATCAAAGGTGAGGGCTTTAATAGGAGAAGGAGTCTCCATGAAATGTGGAGGAGAGAGCTCATCCTCAAGGAAGGTAGCACAAATGATGGAATTACCATACCAGAGGGGGAAGGGCGGCACAAACTATGCAAACAACCAGGTCTGGAGACATCCAGAAGGCCGACTATTGGAACGAATTCTCCCAATCTGGATCGTCGAGGGTCATGAACTGGGGACTAGCGATGGCGTCACGACGATACAATGCATGACAGGGATTCGTCGCGGATTTTAAAGGTTTACTAGCAACGATGTAGGAAGTTAGTCAAAAAGGGTCAATCTTCAGCATTAGAGAGCATTTTCTTAATCTTATTGCATAAGTGGGAAGATATGAACATGTTTATTTGATACATGACACAACAAAGGGACTGAGATGAGGATAGTGACAAATTACTATGTAACAAATGCCCACTAAATCATGAAGCCCGAGAGAGTGGGAGGGGTTAAATGCTTTATGAAACTGTCTGAACTGGAACACCGCTTCGAAGATCCTACAGGCGCAAGTACAACTGATATCTTTGATAGTGAAATACATATAGTCTAAGCATGGGTGCAGCCATCAAAAAGACATAGGAAACTAGGTCTGTGGTATGGATGCAACCATCCAGTTAACAAGACCATGACAATGATAAAAGTATGGTCGCAGCCATCCATGAAGACTCAGGCATGGTTGCAGCCATCCATCAATGAGTCATATATGTAATCATGAACCAATCCACACAACCCGAACATATGTAATCCTAGTTCGGGGTCTTGAAACCCAACCGATCATAGTACAAATTCTATCATGTGAATAGAGGTGTTGAAGTTAAA